>CATIWK010155954.1:0-12869 GCA_949634005.1 Mallotus japonicus
CAGTAACCCATCTAATTTTGACACATCTAGCAACTAAGAACTTACCTGCACTATCACAAATAATACCACTAATAGAAAAACTTGTAGAGGACGCAAAGATAGCAGCATCCATATTACACTTGAGAGCCATCAACTAGGGTGGATGCCATTTACCATCTGTCATCCTGACTCCAAGGCGAGCATTACTACCCAGATTATGTTGAACAGCTTGCCATTTTGTGAGTACCTCATTAGCTTGACTTATTACCCTATATTCTCCGTTCGATTTGTTATGCCATACCTACGCATTTTTATTTATCCACATCTTCCAAGCCAACATGCCTATCAAATTACAAGTATCACTAGAAGTACCTATTGAAACATACTGAAGTGAGTCCTTAATACACCCTTGTGTAGGATTTGGAGCAAAGCCGACAACCAATTACCAATAGCACTTAGCAAGCATACACTGTAAGAGAATGTGAGCTGTTGTTTCCTTATCTAATGAACTTATTGGGCACGAAACACATACATCCACCTAACGTTTCTTCAATGCATAAAAAGTAGGTAAACAATCATTGCATGCTCGCCAAATAAATTCTTTAATTTTCAGAGGGGTTTGAAGGTTCCAAACTATCTTGCAAATACTTTCATTAATCAAGCTATCACTTGTCAATACCCTATACCTGCTCTTCACTGTGTAGACTCTCTTCTTGTCCCAGTTCTGCACCCACACATCATTTGTATTACTAATTCTTAGAGGGATACTAAGAATTTAGTCACTATCCCTTTTACAAAATAAACCTTGGATCAGTTCATAATCCCAAGTTTGTATACCTGGCTGAATCAAACTCTACACCATCATTTGCTCCAAGTTAGGAATAGTAAGGATCTCCAAGAATGCATTAGTACTATCAAGCAACCAGGGGTCCAACAAAATGCGAGTCTTGGAGCCTAACCCTATTCTTCTAATGCACCCCTTCTCCAACAGATAGCAAGCTGATAAGATGTTGTGCTAACCGTAACTTGGGTTTAAGCCTAAAGTAGAGTAAAAAAAAGAAGCCTTTGGATAGTACTTATCCCTAATAATTCTGGTAGCTAAATAGTTAGGGTCTGATAGCAAACGCAACCCTTGTTTCCCCAACATTGAGAGATTAAATTTAAAACCTAGATTGCCATGTTCCTTTCTTTTATATAATTTATCCCAACTCATCCAACTAATCCCTCCAAAATTCTTTCCAGCCCTGCCCCACAAAAACAAATTTAGCATCCTTTCTAATGCCTTACACAAATTAAGAAGAAGAAGGAAAATGCTCATTACATAGGTTGGTAGAACTTGAGCCACCGTTTTTATTAGAACTTCTTTACTAACCCTGGAATGAAGTTTATTCTTCCAGCCATGGTTCAATTGATTTAAATAGCTTATTATAAAAATTTTTCTTCAATTAGCAAAGGATAATAACATTTTTAGTCGTATAAATTGGGTGCATTTCACAATTAAGTCCTAAAAGAGCATTTGTTAACAATTGAGTTCTACAAAAATTTAAAATTCTCACAATTAATCCTAATCCGTTAACTCTAACAGATTGTGCTGACATAGCGTACACATCCTATCTTTTTTTATTACACCTTAACTTCCACGTCACCCTCTTTTTTACCACATCAGTTTTTTTCTCATCTTCCACATCATCCATCGTCCTTTTCTTCAAATTACATGCAAATAGTTCTTTAAATTTCAAATCTCTCTTCATTAAAAGGGAAAAGAAAAATAAAAGACTTTGAATATAGTAAGATACTCAAGATAGCACCACAAATATCTTTGTATTCAAAAAAGAAACCGAGCTAGAATTCATCATCATACACCAAATCATAGTCATGAGAACCCGTGATTATCCATGGATGCAACAAAACCATCAAAAGATCAACGCAACAATTATCACTGATATAAAAAAAATTTATAAGTGAATAAAAACACCAAAAGAAATAAATCCATAATGCTAAAAAAAGCAAGACTTGTTTTTTTAACCAACTTTGCCATTCTTTAGAAAGCTTCAAACTTTCTTCTCTAGAGATTATATTTTCTTGAAAAGAGCTCAAACATCAAACTTTAATAGCACCCAATAATAAAAAATCTCACCTCAAAACTGAAAAAGGATAGATTAGATTAGATGAATACCCTTTTTATTATTCTTCTTAATATCATGAAGAACAAAATCACACAAAAAAACTCGGTATCCATAGCTATATAACTGGATTGATCAATAATTTCACGAATCAAAGTGAATTCCTCCTCAAAATTTGAACAAAAAGAAGCATAATAACTCAAAACCTGAGCTAAGTTTCTTGATGTGAGTATAATTTTAAAAAATTCTCTTTGTAAAAGAAAATGTGGGCTAGTAAAAAAAAAGGTATTATTGTTTTTAAAATCCTACAAAGTTGAAGTGATGAGATCTAACCTTGAAATCAAGAATCAATGGAAGAAGTGAATAGATCTTGAAGTGGTGATAAGTGTTTTGCATTTTTTTTAATACAGATTGTAGGTCAACAAAGGACGACTACGGAGAAGAATGAAGGATGAAGAGAAAATGCAAAGCTTTACTCTGGTTGCTCTCTTCATAAATAATTAAGAGATAACTTTTTCAATAGGTTAAGTGAACCATACACATGCTTGAATTTGGTTCTTAAATGGTTGATCTACAATAATTTATGAAGAAGAAGAAGAAGATGATGATGATGAGGATGATAATGATGATGATTAACATGGAAGACAAGAAAAAAAAAAAAGAGCTGATGTGGTAAAAAAAATAGGATGATGTGGAAACTAAGGTATAAAATAAAGATGAGATGTGTACGCCATGTCAGCACATTCTATTAAAATTAATGGACTAGAACTAAGGATGGGAATTTTAAATTAGAACTCAATTGTTAACAAATTCTCTTTTAGGGCTTAATTGTAAAATTTTGAAATGCACCCAACTTATAGGACTGGAGAAGTCATTAATTTTAGATATTTGGTGAAATTGCTAGAATCAGCTGCTAATAAGTGTTTTTATGCTAAATAGCTAAAGAATTTTGAAATCCACCCAACTTATAGGACTGGAGAAGTCATTAATTTTAGATATTTGGTGAAATTGCTAGAATCAGCTGTTAATAAGTGTTTTTATGCTAAATAGCTAAATATTTGATTAGCTCTATTTTGAAGTTTTTTTTTTTCATGAATTGGTAGCTTATTTGTATTTACTTTCAATTAGTCTGACTAAAAATAACCAATAACAAATAACTTTAATTAAATTAAATTTATATAATTAGTTTTTTATAATTCATGATAAAATAAATATTATTTTAAATTGAATTTTTTTTAACATACCATGCTAAATTGCTTTGTAATTTTGCTATAAATAAATTTAGAATTTTTTCTATAAATAAATTTAGAATTTTTCTAAATTTGGTTCAAATATTTATATCAATTTTTTTTAGGAAAAAGTTCTTTTTAATATGAGAAAAAATAAATGTGCAAATATGTAATAAATAGTCATTGTCTTATAATTAGAAAAAAGTAATTTATTTTTATCTTTCGTGAAATTGTTATAATTTATTGAATTAATACATAAATAGAATTAGATGTGGATATAATGTGAAAAATAAATAAATAAATAGTATAGAATTGGTAAAAAAATATCAAATGAGATATGAAAGGAATATATATAAAATATATATATATTTTTTGGCATACTAGTGTCAAAAATCACAATTGTAATTGCCCTAGGGGGGGTGAATAGGGCTTTTAAGTATTTAAAATAAAATTAAGAAACTTAAGCAAGGTTTAAGAAGAGATTAAGAGAATGGAAGATCAAACACAAGTGTTTAAGGAGTTCGATTCACAAAAGAATCTACTTCTTCACCTAACTTATCCTCAAGTTTGGATTTTCAATCTCCACACCAATCTTTTTCACAAAGATTGAGGTTACAAGATTTTTAAGGATCAACTATAAACCATATAACAATGAGATTTTACACAAGGCTTAGCTCTAACCACAAACCTAAGTGTTTTGATGGAGAAACACTTAAACCAATTCCTTTAAAAATAAACCTCACTTCCCTTCTAATCTATCCCAAGAATTAGATGAAGTAGAAGTCTTATTTCTAACACACAACCAATTCTTAAAGAGTTAATAAATCACAAGGAGATTAGATGAAAAGAATTAAAGCTCAATGAATGCTAAGAGAGAAAATTTTAACAACCAAAGTGTGTAACTCTTCAATGAAGCTCCAGGTGTGTTGTTTCTATAATTGAGCATAAAAAATATGGCTGTTGGAGCCATTACTTGCTTCACCAAGCTCTATTCTTCAATATTTAATGAAATTCAGCTTTTTGCAGACATGCCGCTCATGGTCGTAAGGGCAATGTCCAGCTTGTGAGCGTCAAATTTTTTTTACCGTTGGAGCTTGAATTAGTCATAGAAGGCTGGCAGGCGACCCTCACTAGCGGCTCATGATCTTGAGCGACGCTCGTGAGCTCGAGAGAAGGCTACAGGCTATCCTTCAGGCAGCTGCTCGTGAGCCTCCTTACGATCTGGAGGGTGGCTCGTGATCAGCCACCTGTAACTTGGAAAATTTTCATTATTTGAGTCCTTTTGCATCCAATCAATTTGAGACTTTGCATAGGTTTTTATACTCCATTAAATTTCATATAAATGCTTTTTGGAGAGCATTACACATCTTGAACATTGAAGAAACAAATTGATCTTGGAATTGAACAACCTACACACTTGAATGAGATCATTAGTAATACAAATTGCTTGTCAAAGTCAAAATCAAGGGTTGATCATGCAAATGGTTAACAGAAGTGCAAACCACCGTTAACTTTAGTTGATGTGGAAGTACGGTCCCATATATTTCTTTGACTGAAAACATAAGGTAAGGAACCACTTTTTTTTTTAAATCTTAAAAAATAAAGGAAGAAAAGAAGTTTACTGGTCTTCTTCCCTAAAACATCTGCCATGCATGGTAGATGGTTATAGAATTAAATATTAAATTTGTTTTTTTAATCTTAATGGTAGAATTGCAACAAAAGCTATAGATAAAAAGTAAACCCAACCTATTTCAAGAAAACAAATAAAATTAAAAAAAAGACTATATTTTGTAGAGTTAGTGAAACAGAAAAAATTTGAATCTTGGGTTTGGTACTAGCCATACTTTGTTGGGTTTGGCTTTCATTGGTCACAAGATCATTAACACCTGAGTGTTCAAAGATATTGAAACAGGAAAAAAGCCTTTGGAAAGTAAAGGATAAATAAGTAGAGACTTAGTTTTTTTTTTTTTGAATCAAGAGACTCAGTTTTAAAAGCATCTTCTTAAATGGTAAAAAGAATTGATTTTGAATAAGAGACTAAAACACAAAAAAAGACCAAATAAAAGAAATGAGATTGCAAACTTTACAAAGATAGGATGACAATAATGGAGGTTTCAGTAGAGGGAAATGGGTTTGAATCAGAGGTCATTTCCTTCATCAAATGATCAAATTTAGCGTGAGAGAGAGCAAAAAAGTTTGATATTTTTGTTGCTAGAATTATATGATCTTCTTCCATTAAAGAAGAAGTTTTTTTTTTTTTTGGCAAAACTCACATTCAGACCCCTAAACTTTTCATGTTTTTAGCTTTAGACCCCTTACATTTCATTTTATATATTTAGACCCTCGTACTTCACGGGTTGAAAATTTTAAACCCTTTAGTCAATTTTTTAACACAAATTATTTCCTTTTTGTCCCTAAAGTTTTATATTTCTAACATCCATACATTTTTTACTTTTTTTAATACTTATCACTTTTTAAATTATTTACCAATAAAAAATAAATTTACTTATTTTAATTTCTTATATTTTAAATTAAAAATATAAATATAATTTTTAATATAAAATAAATTTTCATATCTTAAGTTTAAAATATAAATTAATATATACATATTTAAATAATTCTAATTTGAAAAATAAATAAATAGTTAATGTTATAAGATATAAAAAAAGATTGTAATAATAATATTATTTTCCATAATATGTTAAATGATATCAATTTTATTTTCAACATAATTATATTATTCAAAATAAAATATTATGATGAAAAAAAATACCATAATTAAAAGACATTATAATAAAAATATTTTTATATTCTTTAATTTTGTACAAAAAAAAGCCAAAAAGGTGTTAAAAATATAAAATTTTAATTTTAATTGATTATAGAACATATTTTATCATAATTTCTTTTAATTATAATGTTCTTTTTCATCATAATATTTTATTATGAATAATATAAAATTTATTGAAAATAAAACTTGTATAATTTAAAATATTATGAAAAGTAGCAATATTATTATAATTTTTTCTATATCTTAACATTGATTTGTTTATTTATTTTTAAAATTTAAAATTATTCAAATATGTATATATAAATGTATATTTTTCTTAAAATATTAAAAAAAATTTTAAATCAGTAAATTTGTTTTTTGATGAAATAATTTTAAAAGTGATATTTATAAGTGTTAAAACAGTAAAAAAACAATGGTATGAATGTTAAAAACATAAAACTTTAGGGACCACAAGAAAATAATGTGTTGAAAAATTGACAGAGGGGTTTAAAATTTTCAACCTGTGAAATACGAGGGTCTAAATATACAAAATAAAACTTGAGAGGCCTAAAGCTAAAAATGTGAAAAGTTTAGGGTGGTCTGAATAAGGATTTTGCCTTTTTTTAAGATTTAAAAAAAGTGGTCCCTTGCCTTATATTTTCAGTAAAAGAAATATGTGGACCGCAGTTCCACATCAGCTAAATTAATGGTGGTTTGCACTTCTGTTAAGGGAGGGTCCACTTTGAGTTAATTTGGAGAGAACAAGGTCCATTTGAGAACAAAAAATACATGAGTGTCTAATGTCAACTTTAGGCTATAATTGAGGGTCCAATTTGACTTTTTTTTTAAAATCTTCCACCTCCTTCTTTAACCCACTAACAGTCATAAATTTAAACCCTCCCTTTTAATTTTCTTTTTTTTGGGCCAAAAGCCCAATTGAGTTTGAATTTTTATGGGCCATTATTTTTGTGGGATCATCTTGGGTTTTTCATCATCGGACTTTCTGGTTTCGAGTGGGTCAAGACCGAGTGTCAACAATAGTGCTTTAGATTTTATCAAGTCAATTTAATGGAAACAGAATTAGAATAAGAACCAATCAAAACATAATTAGAAAAAGAAGAAGAAGAAAAGAAGCCAATCGAAATGGGATCAAAACAAGAAGAAGAAGAAGAGAACTTAAGAATAACCCAAATATCAACAACCAAAAAGTGATAAAAATTAACACCTACTCATTACGACTCAATTGTAAGATGGTGGTTTTCAATAAAAAAAAAGATGGAAAAGTGGAGATTTATAAGACATAAGAAGAAAATTTATGGATTTTTTTAGACATGCAAAACATGTTAATTAATCTATAATTAGTGAGACTAATTTTAGATTTGAGAGAAAAGATTAAGAGAATAGAGGGAAGGAGAAAATGAATAAAAGGAGAACGCAGAGAATGGCACAGCTGAAAAAACGTAAAACTGAAAAAAAATTTATAATCGTGTTAGTGAAATACGAAAAGGTACAACTGAAAAAATTTAACTATATATTTAAGAATAATTAAGTTAAAGTTGATGTATGGTTTAATTTTACCTATATTTTATGGGCTAAAGTGGCAATTTACCCTCTGAACTATCATTCAAGGTGCAATTAACCCCAAAATTAACTTTTTTGGCTATTTAGTCCAAACCTTTTCAATTTTTAGCAATTCACCCCAAATTTTAATCAAACCAAGAAAGTGTGGTACACTCTCCTTAAAAATTAAAAAAAAATGTTATGAGCATTTTATTTTTTGAAAAAAACATTAAACAAATAAAATAAGTTATATCAAGAACCAAACCCTTAATTCATCCCTACCCAATCCAGCCATCAACACCCTCTACTATCTAACCATCATTGGCGACGTCGCAGCCAACTCCTCCACTCACCGATGACAGAGTCACCAACACATAAACCCTCGCTTGCTCGCTCACTCAACTGATGGCACCTCCTTCTCTATCAATATCTCTGCTATCTAACCACTACCAGCACTACCCCGACCAACTCCTCCACTTACCAATAACAAAGTCACCAACACATATACACTCATACTGTATCTGCAAGTTTGTAATAAAAAAATCGAGCAATCAATCAATCAATTCAACAACGATCCTCTCTTCTTTATTTCTTCTATACTCATCTCATCATTATTAAGTCAACAAGAAGCAGAAGATGGACTTAGGAAATAATTTAACTTCTCCTCTATGCCAATGACGGCGAATTCTTTGGCACATTAGAGAAACGTAACTTGCGCTCTAAATGCTACAATGATTATCTTAAACAAGAACTTATTAATCGACTGAACTTTTCCCAAAAACCCACATTCTATATTCCTCATAATCAATCTTTATCAACCAATAATCAAGCTTCTACTGCTGATGGCAAAAAAGATACTAGTGCTGATAAATCTTCACTAATTATCAAGAATATATGTGAGAGTTGCAACAAGAAAGTGGGTTTTACAGGGTTTTCGTGCTGCTATGGAAAAAATTTTTTTGGGTCGCATTAATTCCCTAGAGCATTATCATTATAGCATACTCCGCTCATTGTTGTCCATACTCGTCATCATCAGTTATCTTTCCAAACCCAAATTGAATAAAATTCACCAATTTCAACAACTTTTGTCTTTTGATTTCGTTCTCACGAATAGATTTTAATGTATCATTAAAATCCAATTGAAAGCAATAAACCTGAAGCAGGAACATCCTGGAACAGCAGGAGTGGCTCCATCATATGCATTGGCGGAGATGGCAGTGGTTTTCATAGTTATGGTTCTAGGTGGTAGAGTTTTGCATTTGTTGTGGTCTCAGGTGGTAGTGGCAGTGCTGCTAATGATGGTGGTTTTGGTGTGTTGGTGCTTGGTGGTGGCAGTGGTGATGGATGGTGGCAGTGGTGATGGGTGGTGATGAGTGGTGACAGTGGCTATGGTATTCAAATGGTTTTATGGTAAATGATGTATAATTGTGTTTTTTAATTAAAATAATAAACCTAATTTAATTTAGAAGGAGAAAAAGAAAAAAAAAGATAAGATAATTGTTATTATTATTTAATATGCTTCATATGTTGTGGCTAAAATGTGTAGTTCACTCTCCTAAATTTGGGGTTAATTGCCAAAAATTGAAAAGGTTTGGACTAAACAGCCAAAAAAGTTAATTTTATGGTTAATTGCACCTTAAATGATAGCTAGGAGGGCGAATTGCCACTTTAGCCATATTTTATGAATTATCCATGGGCTTAGGCCCATTAACGTATATCAGTGAAGCAAAATCTATAAAGCAGTCCCAAAGCAAAACCGCAAGCTCAGAACTAGTACGGTATACCTGTTCGTGTCGTGCAAAAAGCTTCTTCTTTTTTTTGTTTCCCCCTGTTTACAGGTAACAGTTACTGAAACCTAAAACCCTTTTAGTTTGATTAATACATAAAATAGTTTGTGACGATGAAACAAATATTGGGTTTGTTCGTTTGGAATTGATTTGTTGGCTTGATATATATATATATATATATATATATATATTTTTTTTTTTTTTTTGATGGGTAAATTAGCTAGAGACATGTTTGCATTGACATCATTTAACTATGCAATTTGGAAACCAAGAATGGAGCAACTTTTGCATGCTGCAGAATTGTATGATCCCGTGAAAGGGTATGAAGCTAAACCCTCTGATATGTCTAATAAAGATTGGGTGCTGTTGGGTCAAAAAGCTGTTTCTTTGATTCTGCCCTGGATTGATGATAGTGTTTTTAATCTTGTGTCTGTGGAAACAAATGCACATTCTTTATGGATGCAATTGGAGTCTCTTTTTGCGAGCAAAACCCATGTGAAGAAAGTGAATTTGATGAGGGAACTTGTTAATTTGCGATATAAGGATGGGGATCGTATGGATAAGCACTTGAATGATTTTCAAAATATTGTGAATGAATTGAATAGTTTGGAGATTGTTTTGCCTGATGAGCTGCAAGCATGTTTGTTTTTGGCTACTCTGCCGAGTGATGGGGAGAGTTTGGTCATCAATTGTGATTCTGATGAGCTGCAGTTGTCCATGGATAGGGTAAAAGCACATATCATAGAGAAGCATGGGAGCAGTCAAGCTGGAAATTCTCAGGGTTCAAGCAGCCGCGACAAGTCGAGAAAGAGAGTGGTAACTTGTTATCAATGTGGCAAACAAGGACATATGAAAAGGGATTGTGAAACAATATTGAAGAGGAAGCAATCGGGCAACGGAGATGAGAAAAAAGGGGAAGATGAAGATAGCGTAAAATCAATGGACCTTGATGGCAATGCAGCAAGGTTAAAAGAAGATGAGTATTTGTTCAAATATTCCTGGTTTTTTAGCACTAGGTACCCTTTTCATTTTTGTTCAAATAGATATTGGTTTGATACATTTCAGGAAAGTAAGGGAGAGTTTGTAACACTTATCAATGACAAGGAACTAGAAGTTGAGGGTATTGGTAATGTGAAAGTGAAGATGTATGACGGTAAGATAAGGACTGCTCGTGATGTGAGATATGTGCCAAAATATAATAGTAATGTGATTTCTGTGGGCTTATTGTGTTCATTGGGCAGTAGTTGCACTGCAGGACATGGTCTGTGGGAAGTTAGAAAAGGTGATGTTGTGACGATGAAAGGTGACACAACTGAACTAGGTTTATACAAGTTGATAGGGAGGACAGTTGTTCCTGGGTTTGGTGGTGTGGGATATGTATTGTAGTTCTCAACATGGAGCAAGAGGCAGAACTGAGCGAGCTTCTCCTCAGAAGGTTGCAGTATTTCATCTAAAGGTTATTGCATAAGGAGATTTTGCAGGTTTTGCTGTTAGGCTATCAGTAATTGCTTATCTGAATTTGCTTTTTTCGGCGGTTTTGCTAGATTTGACGTTATTAGCAGTTTGTTGCTGTCTCTTTGTTTCAAGTTGTTAGTAGCAGATTACTTGATGACTTGCAAGGATTTCTATTTTCCGAATTTCAGCTTCTTTTTTGCGCTTTTATTTGCTCGGTATATTATTCATTAAGTAATAATTTTGCCTGTCATATACAAACTACCTAAAAGTTGAGTGGTTCGGATTCTAACTGTTTTGTTTGTTGAATTGAAAATGAGTAGGGAAAGATGTAGATTGCTTCATTTTTTTTTTTTCAAATGTCCCAAGAAACCTGCTTTAGTTTTAGTCTCAAATAGGGTGGAAACTAAGGAGTTTCAAGTATTACTGCATTGCTGCTTTTGATATCACTATCTATTTCATGTCTCTTAGTCTCTGAATTACCATAGAAAAAACAATTTTTTTTTTTTTGGAATAAGAGGGTTTTGAGTTCATGTATGTTCATCCAGTAATATTTCATGTTATTTGTCATTTTTGTGGTGAACAATTCATAAGGAGGGTTGCTGCTCTCTATGGTTTTGTCAATAAATCTCGACTTGTTCCATTCCAATTTATTAAAAAAAAATATTAATTAATTAATTAAAAAAATTATGATTTTTTAACATATACATCAATATCATCTCATCTTTTTTAAAATAAAATAAAATAATTAAATAATCTTTTTTAAAATAAAATGAAGGATAGCGATACATGTCGCAACTCGCGACATGCACAGTCCGTCGTGAGTTGCGAAAAAGTACCATACTGCCCTTTTCATTTTTTTTGAATTTTATTTTTCTTTTAAATTCAATTAATTTTTTTTTTGAATCTAAAACTTAAATTGCACATGAATGAACCCGTCGTGCAATGATTTAAATGCCTGTAATCTATACATTTTTTTTAAATCTAAAACCTAAATTGCACACGGGTGAACCTGTCTTGCAAGGATTTAAACACCCGTAGTTTGTAAATTTTTTTTTTTGAATCTAAAACCTAATTGCACATGGGTGAATCCGTCGTGTAAAGATTTAAACATCCGTAGCTTGTAATTTTTTTTTTTTGAATAATGAAATGAAAAAAATAAAACAAAAGGGGGGCAAAATGGTAAAAGTGTCGCTACTCGTGACACTTACCTTTATCCTAAAATGAAATCGGCTTAGCAGCAGCACGCCTTCCCCGCTAACAACACTGCACCATTCCATCTTTAATTTTCAGGGTTTGTGAACAGAAAAAGGGTAAGAAGGTGTACTCATTGCAAAATCAGCCACTTAAATAAGAGCTCCGGAAGAGGATGAGGTTGAGACAAGTCAAATTTTGGAGTGTTTTCTCCTGTCGTTCTTTTTAGGAATAACAACACTGTTAGTCCTATGGGTGCGTTTGGATCGGAGTTAAAGAAGTGAAAGAGCCCTAGAGGGGGGGTGAATAGGGCTATTGAATAAAAATCGGAATTAAAAATAATTCTTTGCAAGAATTGAAAGAATGTTGAGAAGGAAGAATGATGAACACAAGAATTTTAGGAGTTCGGATTCTCAATAATCCTACGTCTCCTACCTAACTTATCCCCAAGTTAGGATTTTCAATCTCACCCAATCTTACTCACAAGATAGAGATTACACAAGAGTTTTATGGCTCACTCTTACAACCTTACAACATGAGTTTTCAAGGCTCACTCAAAAAACAAAATCCCAAGTGTTTTAATGGACAACACTTAAACCAATTCCTTTAGAAATAAATCTCACTTCCCTTCTTATCTATCCCAAGATTTAAGATGAAGAGAAATTCTATTTCTAACACACAACCAACTCTCACAAAAAGAATATTGATACAAAGAAAGAATGAAGCTTAGAGAATGCTTAGAGAGGTATTTGATAGGCTAAGAGTAATAAATTATTGT
>CATIWK010156013.1:0-12381 GCA_949634005.1 Mallotus japonicus
CATGTTAAACCCCAGAAACAATTCAAATGCAAAAATCATACTCAATCTACTCCAATGCTCAAAATTGAGTAAGAGTATCCAAAGGATCCCTTAGTGAAATTCATGTTGAGTAATACGAGAAAGACGGGGAATAACCAAAAAGGGAAAACTAATGCAGAAAAGCAATTACTCCAATGCTCCCTAAATGAGTATGAGTATTCCAAAGACTCTTTGATGGAATTCACACTGAGTAACATCAGAAAGGTGTGGAATGCTTAAAAAGAGAAAATGCTCTACAAAGAAGAAGTATGATCAAGTATTTGCTTCCGAAGGGAATGTCTTAATAACAAAAGTTGCCTTATTCGTCGTGATCCTCGGTGACTTCATTTGGTAAACTTCCTTCTAATCATGTGGAACGCTTGCTCTTCACTCGGTAATCAGAAACATCTTTGGCAAAGAGTTGTTGTTTAAACCTTGAAGGGATGGCAAAGACCACATTGAGGTGAGACGACTGTAGATAGGTTAACTTGAAGTTCCTGGTATGTATCACTCACAAGTATGGGTAAGATGCTAGAAGCACAAATAAGACTTTCATGCATCAGAATTTTAAAATCAAAATTACATCACAACATTTTGGTTTTACATGCATCATGGCTTTGAAAAATCACACTCAGCACTTGCACTTGAGGCCCGGGCAAGGCCATGCGGTGTATCTTGCTTGTAACCTAACCAAGGTTATATAGTATCCACAAAAAGATTTACATGCACTTGGGCTTCATTGAAATCGAACACTTAAAGCCTACCTAAGGCTATACAGTGTGCCTCCTCATAAAAAGTTTTCTAGCATTTTGCTCGCCTTGCGTTGGTAGCACCAACTCATGTACGACACCCCTCGCCTGTAGCTTGGTAAAGGTTACACGACACCCTTTGCTTATAGCTTGGCAAAGGTTACACAACACCCCTCGCTTGTAGCTTGGTAAAGGTTACATAGCACCCTCACAAAAAAAAATTTTTCCAGCATCTTGCTCCCTGTGCGTTGGCAGTAGCCAAACGCAAGCGTAGCAACCTCATAAAAGTTTTACATCTCATTATGTTTCCAAAATTTGCTTCCAATACATCAACAAGCGCTCGCTTGATCAATACATGTGAAGCAGGGGGCAATTATTGATACCCAAATTTTGACGGTTCCCTAAAAATCTGATGATGAAGGATTCCTATCACAATACAAGACTCTATAGATTTAGCGATGGAATTTTTCATCTCTAAATTGAAAGCATCTGTGGCTAAATCACTTAGCAATGAAAAATTTTCGGTAGGCAAAATGCTCCTCGCTAAACTTTAGGAATGGAAATAAGGAATCCGTCGCTAATTTAGCGACGGAAATTCAAAATTCATCGCTAAATTTAGCGATGAAAATATGAAATTCGTCATTAAATTAGCGACGGATAATGAATTCTCGTCGCTAATTTAGCGACGGATTATGAATTTTCGTCGCTAAATTTACTGGTTTCCATTTTTCTGTGATTTTTAGTGAGGAAAAATTCCGTCGCTAAGGGAAAATTTTTCAATATTTAAATATATTCTAATTATTATTAGAAAGTTAATGTAATATATTTAAGGTCTAATTATCTAAAAATTCCTGAACTTTTACACTTTTAACAATTTTAGAACATTCTTTCAAGTTTTTATAAAACGGTATTGTACTATTAGTTTTTTAACAAAAACACTTTCCGGTTGGTTTTAGTGCTTACGTGGCACCGGAGCTGTCTGACATGGCACCGTCTATTTAAAAACCAAAATAATTTTACTTTCTCATCATGGCCTAATTACCTAAAAAATCCTGAACTTTTATATTTTTAACAATTTTAGCACATTCTTTTTAAGTTTTTAAAAAACGGTATCGTACTATTAGTTTTTTAACAAAAACACTTTCTAGTTAGTTTTAATGGCTTTTTTAGCTGACGTGGCACCGGAGCTGTTTGGAATGGAATTAAATATTTAAAACCAAATAAATAGAATTAAATTATGCAACAGTACTACATAATAAATCAAACAAATTATAGAAGAAAAACTGAGATTTTTAGAATCTAAACAGCAACAGTACTAAGCAAAAACAGAGACAATAGAATATACAAAAATAGAGACAACAAAACAATGATTTTTTTTATTAGATGAAAATCAACAATGAAATATTTTAAAAATTATATAATATCTCAACAATTATTTTAATTTGATTTTCTCATTAACTAAGCAATTAAACATTAGGTAAGTTGTTACTATGCTCTCGAATCTATAGTTATTATAGGCAGAATACTAGCAACGACGTGGAATTATTGGAGAATTAATAACAAAAGTATACAATTAATTACATGACTCAATTCGCCTTCCTCCAATTAGTTCTAATCTGGCCATTTGTGCCTGTAAGTGGGCCAAGGTTTCCCATCTAGACCATTCCTTGGCAAAATCTATACTGAAAGCAGTTGAATTGGAGTTATAAAATTTGACTTGAGAATCAATAGAACCCACGACCAAATCTCAGCCATCCACAAGCCATCAGTTGCTGGAGACAAATGCCTAAGTTAGAAACTTGCCATTGAAGAAAACAATCTTGTTAGACGAGAATCAGCTCCAGTGCCACGTGCCACGTCAGCTAAAAAAGCCACTAAAACTAACCGGAAAGTGTTTTTGTTAAAAAACTAATAGTACGATACCGTTTTTTAGAAACTTAAAAAGAATGTGCTAAAATTGTTAAAAGTATAAAAGTTCAGGATTTTTTAGGTAATTATGCCATGATGACTTAGCAAAATTTTTTTTGTTTTTAAATATCCGGTGCCACGTCAGCACTAAAACTAACCGTAAAATGTTTTTGTTAAAAAACTAATAGTACGATACTGTTTTTTAAAAACTTGAAAGAATGTGCTAAAATTGTTAAAAGTGTAAAAGTTCGGAATTTTTTAGGTAATTAGGCCTAATTAATATTATTAATGTTTAATTAATTTGTAAAAGATAATAAGATATTATGTATTTTAATTTAGTGTTTACTTTAAATTTTTATAATTTACTCATATTTAGTTTTTATAAGTGCATGTTTAGTGAATTTTTTATTGAAGAAATTTCTATTTAATTATTAATAAACATTTAATTATGAGTTTGTGATAATTATTAATAAACAAAATAATTGATATTTTTTTCTTAAATTTTTATATTATATGAATAAAAGAAACAGCATCGTCATCACCTACGTAAGAAATAAAAGAATCGATATTCGATTTTTTTCCAGCCTTTGGAATGTTGCCTTATAAGTACCTGCAAATCCCATTCTGCAAAATGAATAAAAATTATTTTCCCATTTTTTTTATAAAGACAAGAAATAATTATTACAGATGGATCCACACACCAAACAAAAACATGCAGACATCACGTCCGTGTCTGTTCAAGCTCCAACCATTCCTCTTCTCACTGCTTATAGGTTGGGCAATTTCAATCTTTCTCATAGGTAATACTAAAAACCCATTAAAATATTAATGAGTTGTGAGGTTGTTTGAATTGGCTGTGGGTTGCTTTTGGCATTTGGACCTGTACTGGGTATTGCATTTTACATTTGTTTTTGGATTGTTCTTTGATGATATATGTTTTTGTATTAGTTTCTTTGATGAAGCTGTAATCTTTAATATAATGTTTTTTTTATTCAATGTTCTGATGGATGGTTGCTAACATTTCTTGTTTTGAAAGTTGAAAGCTTATGAAAAGAAATTTACTTGTAGTTTAATATGTGTTTTTTCAGAGTTGTTCTGGCACCGTTAGCTAGGCAGAGATCATATGGCAATGTCCCTCAGCCACATGCTATTTTATATTACTCTCAGAGAGCCTCCAAAGGCGGTCTTCTTATAAGCGAATCCACTGGAGTCTCTGATACCGCTCCAGGGTAAATTTTTCTTTTTCTTTTTTTGTCCTACCTGATTATTTCAATGTTCTAACTTGAAAGGGTGCAATCAATTTTTGTTTTTTCTTACTTTTGAATCTTTGAAATCTGGTAATAGTATTTTTGTTTTCTTTTAATTTATCGTATAGGAATCGCGACATTCCTGGCATTTGGAACAAAGAACAAATTGAGGCATGGAAACCCATAGTAGATGCTGTTCATGCCAAAGGTGGTATTTTCTTTTGTCAAATTTGGCATGTTGGCCGAGTTTCAAATTCAGGTAACTTATTGACCAAAATTCAGTGTGTTGATGCTTCTTTCCGTTTTGCTTAAACATCACGCTGTGTTGTTAACTAGGATGAACTTGTCTTTAATTACACTGATAACTTGCATATGAGGACTTGTGTTCTGCTCATTTAAGGAGAAAACACAAAAATAAAGGATCATCATTAAATGGATTTCTGTAATTTTGATTCCTTATTGCTTCATTGAGGTTGCTTTTCTAATATTTCTGGAAGGGGTTTCTGTAATATTTCCAAGTACTGGCCTTGATCGTTATTTTACTTCTATCATTGGTTTGTACAGGTTTTCAGCCCAATGGTGAGGCTCCAATATCTTGTACAGACAAACCTTTGACTCCACATATTCAAAGTGATGGCGCCATTGATCTTACACAGTTGACACCTCCTAGGCGACTAAGAACAGATGAAATTCCTCAAATTGTTAATGATTTTAGAATGGCTGCAAGGAATGCCATGGAAGCTGGTACGTAGTCTATTTATCTAAATCAGAACAATGGGGGGCACAGTAGTTATCTTCTGGTTTTTAGCAAGCTAAATAACATGGATAGGTGTAGTTTATTTTTGCATGGAATGGATTCATTTGGTATAAAGTTGTTGATGATAAGTGATTTCTTCACTTTTCTTTCTAAAAAAGTGCCTCGTAAGTTTGGTCAATGGTCACTGAATTGATCATTTACTCATTATTTGGTTCAATTCCACCAAGGAATTCATTTCATTTCTAAATGAATTCCAAATAGAATTCATTTCCAAATTTATTTAAACTAAACATATTTCATTAATAAAAATTGATTTAATTTCAAACAAAACTGCAAAACTGCAATTTGTTAACATTTTGAAAATTTTATTGCCTTCTTTTTTTTTTATATCATTTTTTCATTTAATTATTTTTTTGCTCTGTAGGTTTTGATGGAGTTGAGATTCACGGAGCTCATGGCTTCTTAATTGACCAATTTTTGAAAGATCAAGTGAACGATCGAACAGATAAATATGGTGGATCTCTAGAGAACCGCTGTCGTTTCGCTTTGGAAGTTGTTGAAGCTGTGGTCAATGAAATAGGAGCAGATAAAGTTGGAATTAGATTATCTCCATTTGCAGACTATAATGAATCAGGAGATTCGAATCCTGAAGTTTTGGGACTTTACATGGCTGAATCCTTGAACAAATATGGAATTGCTTACTGCCACATGGTTGAGCCAAGAATGAAAACTGTTGGTGAAAAAGTTGAATGTTCACAAAGTCTTATGCCTATGAGAAAGGCATTTCGAGGTACTTTTATTGTTGCTGGGGGTTATGGCAGGGAAGATGGAAACAAAGCTGTGGCTGAGAATAGGGCAGATCTTATAGCTTTTGGTCGCCTTTTCCTGGCTAATCCAGATTTACCAAGAAGATTTGAGCTTAATGCGCCTCTTAACAAGTATAACAGAAAAACATTCTATATATCTGATCCTGTGATTGGTTATACTGATTATCCATTTTTTGAAGCTAGTAACTAAGTTAGTGATTGGTTATACTGATTATCCAGATTTACCACATTTTTATTTGAAGTCTGTCGACAAATTCATCTTTGGGGATAGCTGATCAGAAAACCTATCCTAATCCAACATGTATGTACCAAATAGGTTATGCCTTGTATCAATAAAGTTGTGATTATCTATAGAAAAACATTGTGTTGAATGTGATTCAGAGTACATTTCTATAGGATTCTCTTTATTACTACAACTACTACTACTACAACTACTACTATTGTAAGATTTGTAAATTTGATGTGTGTAAGAAGAATATTTTGTATGTTTTTATTGAAATAGAGTAAACTCTGGTTCTAAACCGGATTTCGGTTCTAATTTTTTTTTTATTGTTTTAGAGAGTAGTGGTAGTAGTAGTAGTTGTAGTAATAATAATAATAATAATAATAATAATTATAATTATAGAGTAATAATAATAATAATAATTTTTTTAATTTTTTTATATAAAATTCGGTTCGGAACCATTGAACTGACGGTTTCAAACAAAAAAATTTAAACCGACCCTAAACCAGTCTTCACCCAATTCCAGACAGGTTCAGGCCCGATTCTGGGCTGATTTTTTTTGGGCCGGTTCTAGTGGCCACCCCTAGTTCAACTAGACCATTTTACCTTGGGAAAAAGCCCAGTTTATGCTTGTGCAAGGTTCGTCTATACTCCTTAGTTATTATTTTTAGGTTAAAAGAAAAATCAGCTAATATGATTCAATAAGATCGTCTGAACCCTTACCATGATTTTGACATTAGCAAAGTATAAGAAGCTCTTTGAGGCTTATTTCTCCATCAAATAATTCCAAATTTTAAATTTTAACTGATAAAATTACCCTTAATTAATTCATTTTTATTATGAATAGAATTATGTTTTATCTATTTGATTATTAATTTATTAAATTAAATTATTTGTTTAAATTAAAATAATTAAACTGATAATAAATAATAGATTTATAATATACAATTTATAATAAACCAAATACTGATTTTAACAAATTGATTAAAAAAAAGTATCAACTTTATATATAAATTTATAATTTATAACGAAGATTATCAACTTTTTTATGACATTAAAATCAAATGTTGTATTTTTTTTTTTTAACAACTAGGATGTCAAGGGAGAACTGGGGGATCGAACCCATGACCTCACCTTATAATGTCCATCACCTGAGCTACTAGGCTACAAAGGAAGGACATCAAATGTTGTAACTTAGTTAAACTAAAGAAAAAGGACACTATTAGTTTATTTGAAGTGAAAATTTTCATGTTTTTACTTTCAAGAAAAACATAAAAACAAAAAAGTTGGAACGTTAGTCATATGCAATTAAAAAAATTTGAAAATGTTATATTTATTTCTATATAACTTATAGAAGAACTAAAATGCATATAGGAAATTGATAATTAAATAAAATAAATATTTTTTAAAAAAAAATTACATATCAAATATTTAAGGCCAAGTTAAAAGTTGAAATATTTTGATAAAGAAACTAATTTTAGAGATAGAAGACTGGTTCTTGTTCCACTGAGCATCGATCCTTTAGACTGGTGAAGGATTCGACTTCTCATATATGATCTTCGGTAGCATCTCAGGATGAATTGAAGGATGACTTATTTTACTGAGATGACAGAGTGTCCAGCAAGTGTACATATTGATTGCTTATTCAAGTGCATGCCTCATATCGCCATTTTTAATTTTATTTTTCCTCTTTTATCTAGGTGGTTCCCTCTTTAATATTCTCACACATAATCAGCCCTTTTTTTAAAAAATTTATTCCTTTCATTTTGTCATTTATTTATCTTCCCTCTTTTATTTAGACTGTCTTCTTTGTGAAGGTTTTTGGTCTTAATTACTGGGTCACTATTTTTTCTTTTGAATAAAGCTGTACTATTAATTGAACATCTCAGAATTTCACAAGAATGATGAATGAATGATGGTTGATGATAATTTAAAAGTTAATGATGAACAAAGGACTCAAAATTTTGCTAAAATGCTTAATGAATTACATGCAGTAGATAAAACATATCACATGTTTAGAGAAAATTTCTCAATTTTTCACATGGTTACTAAGATTTCATTTAAGAAATTAACATAGATGGTATTTATATAAATGCCAAAAAATGTTATTCTTGTCTTTAGTCAGTGCTGTTTAGATTTTCTAACTAAATATTTTCGCTCGGTTTTTTTTTTCTTTTCTCTTCTTTTTTTTTTTTAAAAAAAAATTCTTATTTTTTTTAATTTTTCTAAACAATATTCTTTTGGAGTGATCCTTTGTGGTTGGCTTCACACATCTAAAATCTCTCCAATTTTTTCTCTTGGTTGCCTTGCTTTGGTGATTCTAACTTGTGCATAGGAGACATCTCAATTATCATCCCCCCTTCATTGAATTGGATTTTTTTCCTTTTGCTTTGTCACTATACTTGTACTCCTGGCTAGTCCTTTTTGGTGGCAGCAACTTGTGTGTAGGAGGCATCTTGATTTGCATGCCCTTAGTTGAAACATATAAGACTTTGATTTTTCATTTTTCTTGTCAAATAGTTTATTTTTCATTTCAATAGTGATAACTTTGATGATAGCTTCTTTAATGGATTGTACGGTGAATAATTTTATTTCTCATTGCATGTAGTCATCAAGACATCCAATATATTTCATGAACACATTATAATCATCAACATCGATATCCAAATTAAACCATAGCATGGTAGTGCAACTTTGTGGTATACTCCTGTACAATTTGGCCAAACCTTTACTTGAAGTGTTGCCATTGGGATAAATCCGTTATCAATATTGATATCTAAAACCATCTTTCCTCTTCATACCCAACAAAATAAAACTATTTTCTTAATAATGTTTTAAAATCTTTCTAAGTCAAATATGATACATCGTATTGTCATTGATAAAATTTCCACCATGTAAAGGCATGGCTTGAAAGTTTCAAGTTTGCAAACTTTATCGTTTTAGTATAAGAATACGTATACATAGTGTAATACATTTCTAATGCATCTATTCAATTATATAGCTTTTCAGGTTCAATTTCATCTTTGTAGTATCAACCTTAAAGTCAATCTTTAATATATCTATAGGATTTTTGTCATCATCTGATTTAACCTTTTGATCCTCCTCGTTAGGTTCTATATTAACTTCCTCTTCACTCTCTTCACCAGCCTTCTTCTTGAGCTTTCGGTCAAGCTCCTTAGAAGAATTTATAAAGTTGATAACTTTTAAGGAGTTGAAAAATTTATGTTCTCAAGTTTTGAACTTGTTGTTCTAATATGGCGATTTTATCACCTTCAAGAGTAGATGTTCCCTATTTTTCTTCTCCTGACATCTTATTTATTTATTTATTTGAATCTTAATCCTCTATGTACTAGTAAATGACCTTTAAGCTCTTCTCCTAAAGTTTTGTGTTAGCCGTGAGTTAGGACCATAAACCACCTTCACCCTTTTTTGATGTATTGCTTTGATGCATTTTGATCCAAAACTTCTAATGATAGAATTATGATGTCTTATATATATATATATATCTCTCTCTCTCTCTCTCTCTAGAAGCAACCTTTTTAAAACAATGAAAAGGAAAGATAGTGAAAAGTAAATGAAGTTAAGAAATTTTTTTCATTCTTGCTTATTTTATTTTGTTGAAAAACTTATGCTTACATACATAAATAAACAACTAAAAGTAGGTTAAACCACACCACCTTCACCCTTTTTGGATGTAATGAAAAGTAAATGAAGTTAAGAAATTTCTTTCATTCTTGCTTACTTTATTTTGTTGAAAAACTTATGCTTACATACATATATAAACAACTAAAATTAGCTTAACAAATATAACAAATGAATTTAAACCATTGAACATTAATGGTTCAAATTCTTAAAATGACATAAACAATTAAATATAAGTAGTAAATAGATATATTTAATTTAGCTTATAATAAGATAATTAGTTTTAATGAAAATCCTCTTCGATAAAAAAAGGGCTTCTTAGTACAATTCAATGAATTTCTTATTAAATCAACAATGTGAAAAATTCCAATATGTACTGTGCAGTCTTCTTAGCTTTCTTTAGAAATATTTGTCACCTGTGCTAAGTTGAATAGGAATTTTTATTGAGGTTAAGATAAACAATTCATATAGTATAAGGATATAATTTATTTGAGATGAAAATTATGGGGACTTGGTCTCAAGTATTCCGGATTGGGAGGGAAGCTTGGCTAGACGATTTTGAATAATGATAGTACTTTCTGGATTTTAGTCTTAAAATATGAGTACTTTTCTCATGCAAAGCTTCCTTTTTATCTTTAAAAAAATTTCAAATTCACATATTTGGAAGAGAATTATCCATACCGTCACCAAAACTAAAAGATTTAGCATTTGAAGAGCGAGAAATAGTGAAAAAAAAAAATTCTTTGGTTTGACAATTGGATTACCAATTTCATCAAAAGGCCTATTGATGAGTTTACTCCTCATCTAAAAGTGTTGAATGGTGTTTGAATTCCATATTCAATTCAAATACACATGACCATGATTCATGATACAGATCTAGATTGCAATTTTATGTTGAGGAAAACTAAACCTCAAAAAATTGTGATTAGAATTAATTGTCATTTTGCATGATTTTAAAATCAAATGGTTTGTAAGTTGTTTTAAATTTTGCAAATCGAATTATAACCAACACTTATCCTAACTTGGGAGCAAGAGTCCAGAAAAATTATTGTTGAATCGAACTATACTATTATAGTTAAACTTACCACAGAAAAGGTATCCCTTTGGTGAAGTCATAAAAGACTTGTGCTTTGTTGTTTTTTTTGAACAACTAGATCAAGTGGTTAAATCTTAACACCACAAGGGGAGCAGAGAGGACGGGGGGTTCGATCCTTGGTTTCTTCAACAAGATGTCCACACCTTTTACCACTTGTGCTACTCGTGGGAGACTTATACTTTATTGTTAAATCAACAATAAAATTGCAAGCTAACTCATATTTACTACAAAGCTAACTTTTATGCTAATAATAAATGAGTTGTGTTACAATCTATCATAAAATATATAAATATTTTTTTTGTGTGTGACATTTTTTGTTTCTAACTTTGCTTTTAAATTTTTTATATTTTGTTTTAGTTTTTATTTTTTCATATTAATAAATAATTAAAACAAGTATAAATCATAATAAGAAAAACCAAAATACGAGAGAAAGTAATGAAATGAAGTCTTTTGATATTCATGCTATGAGTTATTTATTACCTATATTTTATGATTTTCCATATTTGTTCATTATTATTGCTTTAATTCTAAAAATTTCATATTATTTATTATTATTATTTTATAAAATCCACCTATCTCTAAGGAACTCTAAACTTTTTTTAGTAGCAATCCTTTTATAATCTTTCGATGTATATTTTTTTTTAGGTAGTTAAAGTGGTTAATTATTTACTATAAAGGAAGTTGAAATTTGAACTTTTTTTTATTGTATATCCACACTTTCCATCATTTAGCCATCAAAATCTTTTGACGAATTTGTACAAAGCAATTTAGTTTTGTTTATCTTCCCTTACCATTGTGGTGGCGTCAAATATTTACAACTTTTTTGGAAAAGCAGACAAAAAAGTTGTCTGCGTTAGATTTGTCATTATCAGAAAGTCATAAAACGTGCCAATGTTGACCTTTTTAAGTTCAAAACTCTTTGTTAAGTTCAAAACTCTTTGCTAAGTTGGGGGGAAAAAAAAAGAATGTACATACCCAGCATTTGAGTTTTATTCATTTTTTATGTGCATCTGTATATAAGCCCGCCTTCTGTGTGGTCAAAATTTTTTATATATAATTAATATTATTAATGTTTAATTAATTTGTAAAAGATAATAAGATATTATATGTGTTTGCTTTAAATTTTTATAATTTACTTGTATTTAGTAAATTTTTAATTGAATAAATTTCTATTTAATTATTAATAAACATTTAATTGTGAATTTATGGTTTTATTTTGCATTTAAAAATTGTCAGTCATGTGAACAATAATAACAACAACTGTAATAATAACATTAATATTTTGACAGCTTCAAAAAAAAACATTAATATTTTGACATATAAAAAAGGCGAATGCTATTTTAGTTTTTAATTTATAATATAAAATAAATTCGTTTAAATTTTAACTTTAACTTTTCACTTTTTAATAAAAGTAACATTATCATTTTCTTCAAAAATATGTCGGCATTAATATCAGATTTTAAATTTTATATAGAAAATATGATTTCTTATACTGTGTTTTATGTTGATACAAAATTATAAATATTTTTGTAAAATTAGTAGCAAGTGGATACAAAATTCTAAAATTCATAATAGTAAATAAAATATTAAATATGGAAAATTCTACGATTACTTTGTGTATACTTTGTTATCATTACAGTAGAATGTAAGTGTGTTAAATTGTCTAAAAATTATTATTAACAAAATATCTTACTTCGTAAAAAAATAAAGTCATAATAGACTGCAACATATGTTTTAATAATAATAATAATAATAATAATAATAATTTGGTTCGGGTTGTATCTCCTTTGACTTTGGACTACTAGTTATTGAGTCGCCAAATGATTGATATTTTTTTTCTTAAATTTTTATTTTAAATGAATAAAAGAAAACAGCATCGTCATCACCTACGATTTTTTTCACTAACTTTTACTC
>CATIWK010156047.1:0-10692 GCA_949634005.1 Mallotus japonicus
AAAAAAAGTGCCCATTAACCCAGGGGGTTGAGGCATGCTATGCAGCTAGTTTGAGGATTGTTGCAAATTGGGGTTGTACTTAAGGCAGGACTTTGTCAGGGAGTAATGGTGATGTTGGCTTCACAAGGGACCGTTTGGTTACCATCAATTTAGAGATCCAATGTTTTTCTTATTGCTGCCACATGATCAGTACGTCTCACACCTGAATTTTGAAGTTGACCCATCAACCATTCACTCTAAACATTTGCACCCAACTTTTCCTGCCAGTGCTATGTTTGTCTCCACTTTTTATCATAACCCATTTGCTACCAATAATTCAGCAATCAGGAGGATAAATATGCATTCATCTCCATAATGCATAGTAAAAACCAAATAGGTTTCTCATTATGCTACATAATTATAAAAAAAAAAAAAGTAAAAAAAAAAAACTTCTGTATAACTCAAGGTTATTTATTGATATCCAACTTTTCTATTAAATATTACTAAAATATTCAACTGTTAAAACGTAATACAAAATTTTTTAACTTTTATTTTTATTACCAATAAAGTGCTTGAACCTAATTTTCAGTCAAAGCTGACTAAGTAGCATGCCACATGGCATTTGGCGTGGCGCCATGTGTAACACTTTACTGTTGTGGCATCAAATGGCGATGACATGGTGCCATGTGTCATGCTATATTACGTGGCGTTGACGTGGTTTCATGTGATGCACTTTTATGATGTGGCACCATATGAAACTGACATGACATTTGCATATTCACTAAAAGTGAGATACCGTAGTGTGACCTTCACTAAAACTTGGATACCATGAATGAAATTTTCTTGTTTTTTAGTTAGTTTTTGTTTGTGTAATCGGTTTTTGTTTTTTGGTGATAAAATTTTCAACTTAATAGTTTTTAAGTGAAAATTTATAGTATTTTTCTTTGGAGTGAAATTGGCTAACTAGAGCATATTGGAGAATAACATACAACTTTATAGTCCTTAATTTTCAAAGTATCAACCTATAAAATCATAAATTTTTACTCATGGTATCCAACTTTTAGCGAAGGTCCCACTGGGTATCTCACTTTTAATAAATGTGCCATTATACTAATGTGTCAAATATATCAACGCCATGTAGCGCCACATCATAAAAGTGCAACACTTGGCACCACATTAGCAACAAGCGGTGCCACATCATATACGTGTGATATGTGGCGCTACGTTGGCACCATGTGGTGCCATATCAATGAAGTGTGACGTGCGGCACCACCACGTAATCGATTTTGGCTGAAAATCAGGTATATTGGTAATAAAAAGAAAAATTATGAAGTTTTGTTTAACGTTTTAATTATTGGATACATTAGTGGTATTTGATTGAAAAATTAGATACCGCCACTATAAATAAGCCGTATAACTCAATTTCACTTAACTAAATTCTAAATGAAGTTTAATATGATGTGTGAGACTGAAGCATGCATTTAAGAGTATCATTAAGTTCCAAAATTAATCAGTCGCAATTTCAAAATTTTATTTTAAATAATCTCGTAGGTAGAATTCATATTTTTGGTGTTTCAAACCAACAAGTAAAAATATATACATTCTCTTCTCTTATTAATACTAAAAACTAACGTGATCAAACTAACAATACAACACCAGTGTTATGTATTTTGTTTTTACAATTTGTACATTTTTTTTAAATCAATAATGAGATCATATGATCAAAACATTGATAAACCGTACAATAGGGGGCAGTCCTCCCTTTTTAAAATAAAGTGAAAATAAATTTTATATATTAATAACCTCATAATATCCTTAGAAAAGAGTGACTACTTGACTACTCCATTTTTATAATCTTAGATAATTAAATTGATAATTTTTCTTTTTTAATAAAATTACGTACTGCAAATAAAAAAAATCACATCAATAACAAATGAATGTAATTAAGGTGGAACTACTGATTAAAGTAATTCACACTTTAGCGATTAGCTGATAATAACTCATCAGTTGTTTTATTACAACTTACATAATTCATATATGAAAAATAATGATACAATTAATTAAAATAGATGGAGACACTCAAACCGAAATGTAAATGATAGTACTCAGACAGCAAACTTGTATTGCACATAATTGTCTGGCTAGCTATATATGTAGAAGCTTAATTCCAAACAATTCATATGCAAACTTCAGGTTCCTTGTCCATTTATGTCTTCCATGCTGCCATTGAGTGTTAACCCAAAGTGGGTGTGAGGGAGATGTGCCCACTGCATGCATACAAAAGAAATATATCTAATTAACAATTTTCATAATAGTTAAGAACCTATATATATAATTAGCTAAAATAACATTCGATTAAAGTGTACATGTGTGCGCGCATATACATATAAAAACTACGATGATATTTGAACCGAAAAATTTATTATTTATTGCTAAAATATACTATATCAATAATAATTGATGCATCATTTATATAACCTACTGTAGTAAGTAAATATTTAGTTTTATCTTTATCCCATTTCAATAAATGTCTGAAAATCATATATGTACTATATGTTTTTTTGAACCTAACCATATTATATTTTTTGGAATAGGGACATAAAGTCGGTTGAAGAGATTAAACAAGGTCAGGTTGTTCATCAATTCATTCTATTAGATATTACTAAGAATAATAATTTCTAGCTAGATTTAAACCTTGCCTTGCTCTGGAAATTCTTTTCAAAGCAATAATAATAATAATAATAATAATAATAATTTTTTTGATAGTTTAAAAGCTACTGTCTCTTTCGTGCATCATAATTTGTAGTATGAGAAAAATGTTGACTCGCTATAAGACTGCTGACTCGGTTGCGATCGATGAGTAACCGTGACCAACATGGCTGCATAAAGTAATAATATATTAATAATGAAAATTTATATGTTTTTCCCACTTACATTTTTGGCTGCAGCACTGAAAGCTTCCCTATGGCTAATCTTAGGATTGTTCATCTTTATCCTTCGGATCTCCTCCCTACAAAAACAAAGAGTTCAAGAGCACACATATATCCCTACTTGCATTTTTCTTATAGATATATAAAGAAAATTCACCTCCATGCATGAAATGGAAAGCATGAATATATATATACTCACTTGATAAATCTATTGTATGCTGAAGGAGCACGTTGTTTTTTTCCCATGGCTGCTTACGTATATGTATAGTCATTTCAATTAAAAGGAGGTTAGCTTCTTCCTTTTTATGCACTATTTAAAGGCATAACATAAATTCAAAGAATCATTTTATGGTTATGTATTAAAATACATGGAATTGTATCATTGTAGAAAATGCAACTCCAAATTTTTCCTTTCATTTCATTTTCAAGATCATCCTATAACTTATCAATAATGCTGTGTATATATATAATTTCTAAATAACAAATCGAAATTTTCTCCGTCTATGAGGTCTTTGTCTAATAGTCAAGTCTCCAAAAGATGTTGTGGGTGAACAGAGATCAATTGCCTACTTTCCCTTCTCGAACTCTCCATATATAATGAATGTTCAAAACAAAAAATCAAAATTTTCTCCCCATCTCATTCCATTACATAAAACAATTTTTATTCTTGATGATATTATGGATGTGCAGTAATTTGCAGGAAACAATTGCTAGGGATGTTGAAATTTAGGAGCATATGCTTAAAAGGCTTTCTATATAAAGCACAAGTTCTTGCATTGGCACGTCATGCATTTAGATGATCATCTACTCATTGGCATAGTATGAACTAAAGTTTCATACATACAGTAATATATATGTATATATGCCAAGAGACATGAAATCCAAAGAGATATTTACTATGAAGAATCCAAAGAGAAGGAGAGAGATATTTACCATTGACTGAAAGTGTTTTGGACTGATCATTCTCTGAAGAGTGTGATACAGAAACTTTATTGCACTTGGAAGACCGAGAAACCTGATCACTTAAATCTTGATAAAATATGCTTTGCTTCTGCAAAAACATTTACCAATGTTCCAATGAACAAAAGACATCACCAAAGAGAAGGGGAAAAAAACAGTAAAAGCATTATATTAAAGTTTTTTATAAAATCCATATCAAGAAAATGCTGATAACAGCAAAGTAATTATATATCAAACTACTCCAAGAAGATGTATGATTAAACACATAAGAATAATTAAGAAAACACAACACTCATGAACAAACTGTAAGTGAATAATGATCTTCTCACATGAACATCTTGCGGATGATGATTTGTAGTATTCGGTAGCAAAGAGCCTATGTTCAAAGACAACAAATTAGAACAATGCCCACACTTCACAGTTACAGCATTCAGCATGATGTTGCAAGGAACATCCACCTGCAAAAAAACAAGAAACAAGAAAATGTACTTATCTTCAGCAGACACTTAGTTACATTAGTAAATTAAGGAAGATTTTAATTAACAACTCACTTCAGTCTCTCTCTTTTCTCTAGAGAAAAAATTTTCCTCCATTTTTTTCCTCTTACAAAAAGATATTTTCTTATTATAATAAGCCATATATATGTATATATACCATAATGACAAAAGTTAAGGAAAAAAATAAAATGTACTTTGACAAGATTAGAAATTCCACTAATATTTCAGTGCGCCTGAGAGTCCTGACACAGTGAAACTGTAAAAAGAAGTGGGAGAGGAAAAGAGATAGAGAGGAAAACGACATGACCGGAACAGAAGGCAGCAAGAAATATGGGGCAAGGCTCTGAGTTATGGAGACATGGCCATGAATTTAGAGAGATCAGACATAAAGAAAGATGTTAAAAGAGATAAATCCAAATAAAGATTTGCACAGCCCTTTGTTTCAGTCTGCATCATGAAATCTATGTCACTGATTTTCTTTTCTTGAAAAGTAAAACAAAGTGATATATATTGACAACACTTGATGCATAGATGAAGACTCTTGATAAAAGATATGCTTATCAATTGTTATAAAACTTTGTTGAGAAAAGAGATAAAAAGAAAAAATTAACTTGTTCATGTCATGAACTTTTCTTCAAAAGAAGAACATATATGTATAGAGAGAGCCAGAAACTGAAAATTTTAAGAAATGTTTACACTTTACTTGGAAATGAAAAAACACCCACCTGCAAATAAGGATTGAAATTCATTTAAATTGTTCAAAAACATAAACTGTTTGCTTTTTTTTTGGGGGGGGGGGGGGGGAGGGGTTTGTTTTAGGGCAGCATCAGTTGATCTTTTAAGGATTTAGTGACCAATCAAAAGAGAGGGAGAAGAAGAATTGTTTGCTTATTAGAACCTAAAACATATATGCAAGGGCTATCTTGAAATGAAAGATCTGTAGTAGCTTGTACAAGAAAAACCCTAGCTAGGTTTTGTCAGACACAATAATGGTTTCTTGATCAATCATGTATATGTCGTAGCTACACAGACAAATATCATCAAACAGACAGAGATATACGGATATAAGGATTCATATTTCAAGAAATCAAATGTTCAATTCTGCTTCTTGGATCTAGATACTATACATCAGTCTATGCCAAATAAAGACTAAATCTAAATTCTAGTTTGCATAACCCTTTTTTTTAAAAAGAAAAAGATATTGGTAGGTCTGTTTGTATGTAAAGAATCAAAGAAATAGCCTCCCTAATCTTCATCAGTAGGTTTTGAGATACACATGTACATATCAGCATAAACTGATCATCGGTTTGTGAGTAATACAACAGATTAAAACTTTTTAGGAACTGAAAAAAACCCATCAACCAATAAGCTAGAACTAAAATGGATCAGGAAAGCTAAGGCTATAAGGCTAATGAGTAGAGTGTAGCAAAGAATATATAATATATGTATAGATATATATGTACATATATATACCGCTAAATTTGTGTTGCAGACGTTGCAGTGAACATAACAGACACTTTCAGAAGCAATATGATTGTTCAGAGACATGGTCTTATAGCTAGTGGTGATCAGGATCTCAAATCAACAGATGGGAAAGAGAGAAAGAGAATCTTGTTGAGAAGAAAAGTAAGTGACAGTTTGATGATGAATTGATCAAGGGTCTTGGTTCTTGTATGTAAAAGATAAATAAATAAAATGAAGTTGATAAGTACTTTGGTTTATAAACAAACAAAAGTACTTTTTGGTTTCTTTCTTTTTAGTCATTTTGTTTGTTGGCATATATGAAATAAAAAACTATAACTTAATTAATTGAAGAAGTTAAAGTTTCCGTGTTAGTGGCTTAGCGGGCAAGTGTTATGGGGACACCCCGATCAATCAGGGATTGAACTCCTTTTTTTTTTCTCTTTGTAATATGATTTTAAAAAATTAATTACAGTAATTAAAGGATGCATGTGAAAAATAATAAAAATGGAGGATTTAATTTGTATAGCTAGACAATTAATAGAAGAACTGTAGCAGATATGTATATATAAAAATGGGGGGCCATGTACTGTGCTGTATGATTAATGGAATGAGTGGTGAGAATCTTCAACCTATACAGCAAGGTAAGTGGGGTTTCATCTGAGAGAGATAGGAGAGGAGAGGAGAGGAGTGGAGAGGCAGGAATTATCAACATCATCATCATCATCTTCAAAATAAAGGTTTTTTTTTTAAATTGAACAATTGAATAGTTGGACTATAATAATAAGAAGAAAATTAAAGATATAAATAGGTTTTCCTAACTCTTGGAGTCTACCTTAAGGAAAAAGTCAATTTACATGTTAATGTTTTGTCTCAAAGGCTTTATATATGTATATATTGGTTTAAAAATAAATTTATTGTCATTCAGTAGAATTATTTTGGCTCCTCGCCAAGACAGTTTAATTTAAAAAAGAAACATAAAAACATTGCTGAAGTTAGATTTTTTAGATCAAATAATTCATGTTTTAGATTTCAGTGGACAAAATTAGCTATAGCTAGTTATTTTATTACGACCATATAATTTTTAAATTTTTTAAACAAAATTATACATGTAAATTAAAATACTTAAATAAATTATAAAATATAAAATATATAAAAATACAACCCAACCATTAGCCAATTAGTGTACCATTTAGTTAAATCCTTACATATATGTTATATACAATTAATATTAAAAAAAAAGCTAATTTTTATTTTTCAGCAAATTAGAAAGAGCTAATTTTTATAGCTAGCCAATTGTATACATTTATTTGAAAATCCTATTCTAAATTAGTTAAATAAAATATAAAATAAATAAGTTTGCTTTAATATGAACTTGATCATCCTTATATAAATTAAGTAAAGATATCTTTAAATTAACTTATAGGCACTCCATTCTAAGACCTTCTCATAACAAACTAAGGGTTTGTTTGGTTTAAATAAATTTCATAAAATTTTATGGAATTCATTTGCAAAATTGAAGTAACAAAATTTTGTGGAATTCATTTGAAATTCCAAATAATGTGTGTTTGGTTTAAATGAATAAGTTATAGAATTCATTTGCAATTCCATGTTTTTAAATTTGTAGAATTCATCATAACTAGATGAAATTATAATGAAATGGTTCGAATTTGCAAATGAGTTCTACAATTTTTAAAGTTATATTTCTAAAATGACTCAAATATCTCATTATTTTTATTTTGAGAAAAACTCAGCTCACCAAATTCCAAATCATACAGCTCCCACACTAACATTCAAACTGTTCATGTCCATGAAGTAGGTCTAGAAGTACACTGTAGGTAGGGTAAACCCAAACTTTATATCATAATCATATTGTTACTTTACCGATGAGACCTAGATTAATTAGTTTAATTTGAAAAACTTAAGACTTTTGATCTATGGCAATATTAAATTTTTGGCTAATTTTAGGTATGAGATTTATATTTATGGTGTTTCATACTCTTTAATTTGAATTTGAAAACCCTTATTTTATTTTTTGAAAAACTGGGAGGTTAAGGGGAGTTATAACTAAGAGAATGAAATAATTGTGTGTTGCATTAATGAACTGAATACATGTACAGGAATATATAAATACAATAGGTGGTTATATGTGGTTACAACAAATAGAACAAACTATATTTAATATTTGTCTTCTAATATCCCCCTACAAGCTAAAGGCGGAATGGAGAGCAGTCGAAGCTTGGTAATAAAAAAAAGAAAATATTTACTTAGAGAGTGGCTTGGTGAGAAGGTCTGCCAACTGATCAGATGAGGAGACATTGCCAACCGATATGTTTTAATACAACAAGATTGCGAATAAAGTGGTAATCAACTTCAACATGTCGAGTGTGTGCTTGAAAAACCAGATTAGTAGACAAGAAAACAACCCCAATATTATCACAAACATAAAGAGTTTGCTTGAGAATAATACCGAGCTCACGAAGTAAACAAGAGAACCATTTGTTCTTTATACATACATCTGCAATAGCCTTAAACTCGGATTCAGTGGAAGAGTGAGAACCTGTTTTTTATTTTTTCGAATTCCAAGCAACTAAGTTATTGTCGAAATAAATGAGGTAGCCACCAGTTGATCGACTATCATCCGGACACCCTGCCTAGTCTGCGTCACTATAGGCAACTAAAGTAGGATTTGGTGTTGAAGTTAAAAATAATCCAAGAGTTAAAGTGCCATTCAAGTACCGCAAGACTCGTTTCAATGCTTGGAAGTGTGCATTAGTTGGTTGGTGCATAAATTGGCAAAGTTTGTTAATAGAAAAAGAAATGTCCGATCTCGTGATACTAGTCTATTGTAAGCTGCCACAACATTAGCGGTACTTTCGCTCTTCATTCAATGATAATAATGTGCCATTCGAAGAGATAGTGTTTTTCTAGTAGGCATAGTATGGAACATGGTTTGGCATTAGACATATTCATTTTACTTAAAAGATCATGAAGATAAGACTTTTAAGAAAAAAGTAGACCTTTAGGTAAATGATAAACTTGAATACCCAAAAAGTAGTATAGGAGACCAAGATCTCTCAATTTGAATTCTGCAGATAGCTTGCAGATTATTGATTGAATAACATCATTACTACTGTCTATGACCAGTATGTCATCAACATACATAAGTAAAAAACATTGAGAGCTATGATAATTGAAGATGAACAAAAAAGAGTCTGAGTTAGAACCAACAAAACTAATATAAAGCAAATAAGTGGCTAGCCATTGAATCCATACCCGAGGTGCTTATTTGAGGCCATAAAGGGATTTAGTGAGTTTACACACATGCGGAAAGGCTTTGTTAATGAACCCATGTGGTTGTTGCATATAGACTGTTTCATCCAAATTACCGTGGAGAAATGCATTGTAACATCAAGCTGATTAAAAAACCATCCACGAGAAAGTGCAACAGAAAGAACCATTCAAATGGTGATGGGTTTGATAACTTGACTAAATGTTTCATTATAGTCTAAGCCTTGTTCTTGTGTGTAGCCCTTGGCGACTAATCGTGCTTTTAGTCTTTCAATGGTGTCATCAGCATGTTTTTAAATTTTGTAAACTCATCGATTGCCCACAATGTTGACATTGTATGGTGGTAAAACTAAAGTCCAAGTATTAGTCAGGTGCAAAGCATCAATCTCTTGGTTCATGGCATTACGCCATTGTGAATATTTTGATGCCTGAGAATAAGAAGTGGGTTCATTTGAAAGGAGAGTGGACTTGGTTTAGGGAAGAGAACGTGTGACGGGCTTAGTATGTGAAGAATTTGAGACTACGTGATGTTGGGTAGTAAGTGGTGTCGGTAATATGATATGGACGATATGTGTTTCAGGTTTTGAATGATAACGTAACACCATCGGATGTGTACGTTATGGTTGAGCATGTATAGTGGTTGGCAAAATTTATTGGGAAGAGTTTGAAGTGAAAGAGGGGTCTGTTGGAGAGGATAAGGAGGCATCGGGTTCAATGTTTGAGTGGTTTATGAAATCGACAAAAAGCTTTAATCCTTCAGGTTTAAATATTTGAATATGATGCAATTTCTGTTGGTGGGGAGATTAGGATAGAATGGGTGAGTGAGAAGTGGTTGTAGGTGAAAAGGATTATGGATTTTGGTTTGGAGGAGACACTACTAGAAAAACAAGTTTTAGCGAGAGGAAATTTCATCATTAAAAGTGCATTTTCCGTCATTAAAAACTTTTAGTGACGGAAAAATTACCGTCATGAACCGTCATTATAGGCTCCGTAGTTAAAAGTAAATAGTGACGGGAACAAGAATCCCGTCATTAAAACAAATAATGACGGGATGGTATCCCGTCACTATAAACTCCCAACAACGATGTAATTTCCCGTCATTAAAAGGACTATTCCCGTCATTAAAAATTATTTCAACTATCATTAAAAAACTAGAATAATGACTTCATTTCCCGTCATTAAAAAATATTTCTTCTGTCATTAAAAATATTATAATAACAACGATTTCTTTCATCACTATTGAGTAAATTATATTGTCGTAATATATATTAATAGCGACGAGAATTTCTATCATTATATCTTTCATTCTCCTATCATTATATTCTATAACTATTCATCCATTATTTAATACTAAACAATAATATAAAAAATTGATTTATAAATACTAAAACAATAAATAATATAATTAAAATTTATCGCACCAACAATTGAGAACCATGCTAAATATATTAATTAAAACATAATAACAATATTAATTATTAAAGTATTGAATAGAAGAAAATCCAAAAACTTGTTCATAATCTAATTTTATGTCAAACATCTTTCAAGAAATCCCAACAAATATCACAACCTAA
>CATIWK010156087.1:0-19949 GCA_949634005.1 Mallotus japonicus
ATTAAAACATTCAGTATGAACAATAGTTGGTTCCTCCACATCAATTATGTGTTTCTCTGTTGACCAAAAAATTATGCGTTTTTCTCTGATAACCATAAACAGCCTTTTGTTCATTCTCCAGCTATAATCTCCGATTCTCCATTATCTTCCTCTCTTTCTGTTTCCATTTGCTCTTCATTCTGTGTTTTCAAGTCAAAAAAAAAAAGTCAGTGCAGTTAAGTTTTGTTACTCTTTAATTGTCTGTCTTCTTCTTTTTTTTTTTTTTTGGAAGCTTTGTCTGTCTTCTTCTTCTTCTGTTGTATTTTGTGTTGTTTCTCTTTGATCACCATAAACAGGTCTTTCTTCATTCTCCAGCTATAATCTCCATCATCTTGCTCATTTTCTGTTTTCATTTGCCCTTCATTCTGTGTTTTCAAGTCAAAAAAAAAAAAAAAAAAAAAAGTCAGTGCATTTAAGTTTTGTTACTCTTTAATTGTCTGTCTTCTTCTTCTTCTGTTGTATTTTGTTGTGTTTCTCTTTGATCACCATAAACAGCTCTTTCTTCATTCTCCAGCTATAATCCCCGTTATCTTCCTCTCTGTTTCCATTTGCTCTTTCTGTGTTTTCAAGTCAAAAAAAAAAAAAAAAAAAAACCATTGCAGTAAAGTTTTGTTACTCTTTCATTGTCTGTCTTCTTCTTCTGTTGCATTTCAAACAAAAAAGTGAAAAACAGAAGCAGGGATGGAAACCACTCTTGCAATTGTTCCTGCCGTTGCTGAGATTCAGCGCACTGTTTTACCCATCAAGCGACAGCTCAGTCATGCTTTCAACTATAAAAGGAAGGTAAAAGAACTCGAGAATCAGCTCAGGCAGCTGACTAATCAAAGAAACGGTTTGCAGCAGTCTGCCAATGAAGCTACAAGGCTAGGAAATGAAATCAACGATGATGTTCAGATGTGGCTGGCTGACGCGAACAATGCCATTCAAGTGGCCGAGGAACTTCTCCAAGGTGAAGAACAAGCGAAGAGAAGGTGTTTCTTTGGATTGATTCCCAATTTTAAGAAGCGGTACCAGCTTAGCAAGACAGCGGAAATGCAAACGTCAGAAATTGCTGTTATCCAGGGTAGAGGCAACTTTCAACGAATATGCCACCGTCCAGCTCCAGAGCAGATATTAGCTCCGCCTGTTATTGATAAGGAGCGCTTGCATTCAAGAGCGTCTATCTTGAAGAATATTATGGATGCACTGAAGGATCCTGAAATAAACATGATAGGGGTGTATGGGATGGGTGGCGTCGGGAAAACCACTCTGGCGAAGGAAGTCCACAGGAAAGCAATAGAAGAGAAGTTATTTGATGTTGCAGTCATAACTACTGTATCTGAAACACCGAAGCTTGAGGAAATTCAAGGTAGAATTGCTGACGCGCTGGGATTGGAATTAAAAGGTGAGACTAAAGAAGGAAGAGCAGACAAACTACACGAGCAGTTGAAAGATAAGAAGATCTTCATAATTTTGGATGATATTTGGCAACAAATTGAACCAGAGGCAGTAGGAATTCCTTTTGGGAATGATCATAAGGGGTGTAAAATTTTACTGACCTCAAGAAATAGAGATTTATTATCCCAGAATATGGGAGCACAAACAAATTTCAATCTTGAACAGCTATCAGAAGTAGAGGCTTGGAGTTTATTTGAGACCACCCTGGGTGATATTATAGATCAGGAGTTGCATCCGATAGCTACTGAAATTGCCACAAAATGTGCTGGCTTGCCTATCTTGATTGTTGCGGTTGCAACGGCTTTGAAGAATAAGGAGTTATATGTTTGGAAGGTTGCTTTGGACGATCTATCTAGGGTTGATCATGATGGATATCAGGCAAAAGCATACTCAGCTATAAAATTGAGCTACAATCATCTGGATGGCAATGAAGTCAAGAGTTTTTTCTTGCTTTGTGGTCAACTTGCTCAGCATGATATAGAAATCGAAGACTTGATGGTGTATTGTGTGGGCTTAAATTTACTTAAACATAAAAATACTGTGGAGGGTGCAAGAAACAGAGTATACAAATTAACAGGCGATCTCAAAGCTTCCTGCTTGCTGATGGATGGTTACAAGGATGGTTTTGTGAAAATGCATGATATTGTTCGAGATGCTGCTCTTTGGATATTTGGTTCCAAAAAATCGCTTACACTCAGAGATGCCATTGGATTGAAGGAATGGCCAAACGAGGATCGTCTCAAAGAATGCACCAGGATTTCTTTGCCTTACTGTGAAATCAATGAGCTTCCTGTACAGTTAGGGTGCCCAGAAGTAGAGTTACTTGTACTTGGCATCAATATTAAATCTGGAACAATAAATTTGAAAGTCTCTGATTCACTTTTTGATGGGATTGCAAATCTCAAAGTATTACATTTCACGGGAATGAGTCTGTTGTCCCTGCCTTCATCTCTTGGTTCTCTGTTAAATCTTCTTACCTTGAGTTTGGATCGATGCACTCTGGAGGACACAACTATCATAGGAAAACTGAGAAGTTTAGAAATCCTGAGATTTCGTGGATCCAACATAAGACAATTGCCAATAGAAATAGAGCAATTGACTAGGCTCAAATTGTTAGATTTGAGTTATTGCTCCGATCTTGAAAATATTCCTGCAAATGTCATATCCAAGTTCTCCTTGTTAGAAGAATTGTATATGAGGAGCTTTTTGGAGTGGGAGATTGAAGATCTCAACAATCCAAGCAAAGCAAGCCTTGCTGAACTGAAACAGCTCTCTCGCTTGAAAGTGTTAGAAATAAGAGTTCAAGATACCAAGATGTTACCAAAAAACTTCTTGTCTAGTAAGTTGGAAAGGTTTGAGATTGTCATTGGAGACGGTTATTGGATTAATATACAGAAATCCTCAAGAATGCTACAGCTTATGAAGCTCAATATATGCACTCATTTGGACCAGAAAGTTAAAATGTTGATGAAGGAAGCAAATGATCTATATCTGGATGAAGTGGAGGGGATGCAGAGCATATTGTATGACCTAGACCAGGAAGGGTTTCGACAATTGAAGCATCTCAATATCGGGAATAGCCATGGCATTCAATTTGTTATTAACTCAACGAAACAGGTTCCTTGTGATGTCTTTCCTATCCTTGAGTCTTTGATACTGTGGAGTCTAGTGAAACTGGAGAATGCTTTTCCAGATCAACTCACAACAATATCTTTCAGCAAGTTAAGAATCCTAAGAGTGGAAAACTGCAATAGCTTGAAAACTCTATTCCCGATCTCCATTATTAGGAACTTTTCACAGCTTCAAGAACTGGAAGTAACTAACTGCAAAATCCTTCAAGCGATCGTTGCTTATGAAAATAGAGTTGGAGATGATAAAATTAAAGTGGTTGAATTCATCCAGCTGCGATCCCTAAAACTACAAGGTCTACCACTACTCAAGAGCTTTTGCTCGGAAGCGAAGGCACTTCCCATACTGCAAGTCGGGCAAGAACAATTGACAGGTGATTCAGGATTTAGGGCAATGGTGTCAGAGGGTGAGCCTGATAATGCATCGGCATTTTTTGACAGAATGGTATGTTTGTGCCTAGCTTGCGTTTATTATTATTATTATTAAATTTCTTTGCTGATTTGTCCTAATTTTTGTGAGACACAAGAAAAACACAAATTTCATGCTCAAGCTATCTGCGTCATGTGATATGGAACCATTATCTCCAAACATTTTTTTTTAAAAAAATCATCCTATAAATCTTAAACCAATCAAAATTGAGAGATGGAGTCTTTTGAATTGATGAAGATGATTATAATTTAACTTATAAGTATTCATACAAAGTTTCAAAATGATTAAAAACAAGAAAAAAGATGAATTCAAATGATAGTGTACCCATAGCACTTTTTGACGGATCAATGGTATGTTTGTGCCTGACCCTTTTTTTTTTACTTTGCAAGTTCTTTGCTGATTGGTGAGATAGAAAAAAAAACACAAAACTCCTTCAGATGCCCCCCTTACAAATTTTATGCTTAACCTATCTATGTCATATGATATGGAATCATTATCTCCAAACATGAAAAAAATCATCATGTAAATTTTAAACCAATCAAGATGAAAAATGGTATAGATAATTGAGAGATGAGTCTTTTCAACTGATGAAGATGATTATAATTGATCTTACAAGTACAAAGTTTCAAAATGATCAAAAACAAGAAAAATTAATGATAGTATGCCCATAGGGCGCGCTCTCTCTCTCTCTCTGTGATTTTTGTTAATGTGAACTTTTATTTAGAGAATAAAAGAAATGAAGACCAGTTTATTTGTTTTAATTGTAAGAATTGTCCATGATGAAATCACTATTCTTTTTGTTAACGATATGTACAATGTGCCACTAATAGCGACCTTTTATTAAAATGTCCCTCTTTTAATTTAAAAATTACAAAAATAATAAACAAATAAATTATTTACGAAACTAATTTATTATATGATGAGTTCACCCATTGTCTAAATAATATAATAAAAATAAAATTTACTACCTTAAATAGCTGTTTCATTTGAAGATGTAAAAACTAAAGTAAAGCTAAGTTCTACAATAAAATTTTATTAGAGATTGCTAAATGGAGTTTTCTAATGCTAAAATGAAGATTTATGTTGTTGCTATGTCACATTTTTAGACTTTTTAAAATAGGAATGATGATTCTTTTTTTTATCTACAGGTTTGCTTTCCCATCTTGGAGGACCTGACATTATACTCAATTGGCTCCGGAAACTCAACAAGTTCATCTGTCCATTGCAGCCAGAACAAGTATTTATTTACGTCTTCATTTATCCAAAACCATTTGAAACTCAAGAAACTTCGGGTATTGAGTTATGAGTTCTTGGAAGGGATAGTTCTGACAGAAGAATTTACAGAAGAAGAGATGATGTATATGGAATTTCCTAATCTAAATCTCTTGGCCCTCTTTAATCTTCGGAAGCTCTCAAGATTCTGTGATGGGTACAGAGTTAAATTTTGCTCCTTGACCAAACTATCAATAGAGAAATGCCCTGCGTTTAAGATTTTTGTTACAGTTCCGAACTTAGAGAACAACTATCAAACCAACATTCCACCACTTTTTAATGAGAAGGTGATTTTTTTTCCTCACTCCAATTTCCTTCTGTCCTGATTTTCGTTCCTATTAATTTCGCATATTTTTATACATATTAGGTAAGTTGACACAATAATATGAAAATATATATATATATATATATATGACAGATAACCTTGTTGACATTTGATTTGATACTGAGCCATAAAAATAGAATAGCTATTTGATAATCATAACTTTCTAGTGAACTGCAACATTAGCCCATCTAAGTTTTAATTATTAATTAATGTTTTGTTTGTTCTATTTTCTTTTTTGGTAAATATCTAATTGGTATTTTATGATCTTAAATGAGATGAGAGTGTGCACATTTCTACACGCTGTTGTCTTTCTTGTTAGATGCTTTTTGAGTTGCTACATATGCTTTAAGTAATTTACATTGTGTTTAGTTCAATTTTACTAAAAAAAATTATTTTATTTTCAAATGAAGTATTTAATTATTGCATCCTACTTGTTTTCAGAGGTATTATTTTTATTAAAAATAAAAAATTTACCATAATTATTTAGTATTTTATTATTGCATCCTACTTGTTTCCAAAGGTATTAATTTTTATTAAAAATAAAATGTTTACCATAGTTATTAGTATTATTTTTTTATATAAAACACTATCATACATAGTTTAATACTACTCAAATTCTAAAAAAATTATATATTAAGTATTTTTCTACCTTAAATCATTTAAATAATTTTTTCAAATCATTAGTTAAAAATTTATTTTTTAAAAAAATTAAAAAAATTACAATAATTATTTAGAATTTTTTTTTTAACTAAGAAACTACTATACATACTCCAATACTAATTTAATAATTTTAAAAACTAATCCTCTTAAAACTAAAAAATTAAGGTAACAAAATTTAAAAAAAATAAAATTAATATGATATATTTATTTATTTATTTATTATTCTATCTAAATTATTTATTTAATTATTTTATTTTATAGTCGACCTATTGGGCGGATTTACAATTAGTCAATATAAATTTTGAAGCAAACTAATATCTAATCTCCAAATAGAAATAGAATTCAACCAAGCCCAAGAGCTTTATATTTTGGAGGATAGCACTGGAGTTAATTTTGTGTTAGCCATACCATGGGGAAGAATCCTTGCAAAATCATGTCAATTTTGACATGATTTCGCCTTTTTCATAATATTATAGTCCTTGAATTTGATAGAATTGAGTTCTAGCAACAAGAAACTTTCTAAACATGAGAGTTGACTGATGAAATGCATTTCAATTGAATTCTTGAGACTTTTCAGAATAGGTCGGATGATTGAGCTTTTTATCTACAGGCTATCTTTCCCGATTTGGAGGACCTGAAATTAAAGTCAATTGGCTGCGGAGACAAGCAGGATTATCATGAACCTCCTGAAGGTTCTTCGAGCTCAACAACTTCATTTGTCCATTGCAGCCAGAATTTGAAGTATTTATTTACGTCTTCATTTCTCCAAAACCACTTGAAACTCAAGGAACTTGAGGTAGGAAGTTGCGAGTTCTTGGAAGGGATAGTTCTGACAGAACAATTTACAGAAGAAGATAGGATGTATATGGAACTTCCTAATCTAAATCTCTTGTCACTCTCTAATCTTCCGAAACTCTCAAGATTCTGTGATGGGTACAGAGTTAAATTTTGCTCTTTGACCATACTACGGATACAGTATTGCCCTGCATTTAAGACTTTTGTGGGTAGTCATCTAACCACAGACGTTACGGTCAGCAAAGAGGAGAACAACCACCAAAGCAACATTCCACCACTTTTTGATAACAAGGTGATTTTTTTTTCCTGACTACAGTTTTTTTCTTTCCCGGTTCCTTTCCAATTATTTTCTCATTCTTTTACACATATTAGGTTAATTCAACTTTGATTCAATATTGAACTATATAGAATCTAATCCCATAGAAATTAAATAGCTTTTTGATAATCTTAACTTTCTAATGAACTTTAAATATGAAATAGTTAAGTTGGAATATATAATAATCACTCTTTAGGAATTTGCATCGATAAGTGAACATTAGCCATTCCAAGTCATGTATTCTTTGTTTTTTCTATTCAAGGAAGATAATATATATACGGTCATTACTGATCTTTTAGACAGCAGGAGTTTTAGGGGAAAGATTTAACTGGCTCAAATGCTGAATATCTTACAACAAGCTAAGATGTTTAACTTTTTTAACAACATAAGCACATTTTGAACAATTTAGCACATCGGATTAACATTATATTGCAGGTTGCATTCCCTAGCTTGGAGGATATGGAAATATTCGGCTTGACTAACTTGGAAAGGATATGGGACAGCCAACTTGCTGATGGTTCCTTTTGTAAACTACAGAATTTGAGAATTTGTCATTGTTACAATTTGCAGAATGTTTTCCCATTTAATGACTTGGAAAGGTTCAAGAGACTGAAGAGGTTAAAGTTACTTTATTGTCTGTCACTAACGGAGATATATCAGTGCCAGGAGCTAAGTGATGAGGAAACAAGTTCTGTAAGGGAATTTGATTTAGAACATTTGACTATGGAGGGACTGAAAAAAGTGGCGAATATATGGAGCAAGGATCCACAAATTTTTACCTTCCCAAAGTTGAGATATGTTGATGTTGAAGATTGTGAGGTTCTGAAGTATCTATTTCCTGCTTCCATAGCAAAAGGTCTTTTGCTACTTGAGACGCTTAAATTAGATTCTTGTGGGATAGAGGAGATTGTTGCAAAGGCAGAAGGAGCAGATTCAGCCCCTTCTTTTGTGTTTCCTAATCTAACCAAGTTGACCCTTGAAAGTTTACCCAAGTTTAGGTGTTTCTATCCCGGGACTCATAGTTCAGAATTTTCAAAATTAAAAATTTTACCAGTGCCCCGACGTGGTAAAGCAGGGGAGTTAATTGTGTCCGAATTTTCTGGTATTCAGGGAAAGTATATAGATTCTTGGAAGAGAGGTACGAGTTCCCTTATTCTTTGAAAGAAGTCCTCAAATTGGTTCTTGCTTAACTAATAAAATTCCTCATTTCATGAACTATATGCAAATACATGTTAAACTACAAGTTTTCACTGATTCCAATTGGAAAATTTGACTTAATTGCGTATTTATATTTGTTGTTGAAGTTGACCTAATTTATATTTATATTTAAATACTTTTACTTTTTTTTTTAGTAGTTGACACTCATAGAACATCTCTTTTTTTTTTCCCTCTAATTTGGAAAACAGAGAAAATGATACTGTAATGTCATCATTAAATGTCTTGCACATTATAACTATTCCTTCATTTTTTTTGTTGCAATTTGTTACTGCCTCTGTTCTTTTTTAATTGTCATTTAAGGATTATGCATATAGATTAAGAAATTCAATTAATATATGTGTAAAATATTATATTATCCTTATAATAACTCTCTCAACCAATTATTAGTTTTATATTTTCCCAAAAGTAGTGTATGTATAAATAAGGGTATGATAGGGAAAAATGTAGTTAAAATGTATTGATAATTGAAAACGCAAAATGAACAAAAAATCCAACATAAAACGACAATTAAAAAGGAACGGAGGGAGTATTATTCATGATTCATTCCAAGTAGTTGATTTGAAGAAACTGTGGGAAGATGCTAATAGTTTGTGATCTAATCCCCTTTCTTAATGGTGTTGCACATGGATTCCTTTTTTCATTCTTTAATGTTATTTTGGGTTTCCCAGGTAGCAATCCAAAGGTTAGAAGTATTGAAGATGGGACATCCTGAAGGAAATATGTCTTCACAGATTTCAACCAGAGTTATTTTGCAACCTGAAAGTTATTGAGGTTGTGGGCTTTCCTGTTGAATGTGCAGTTTTACCATCTGATTTTCTGCAAAAGTTACCCAATCTTGAGAAGCTTGTTTTGAGTGATTCCTTATTTGAAGAAATAGTCCTTCATGAGCTGACCACTGGCGAGGAAGAACATTCTGGATCAATGGCGCACTTAAAAATACTTGTGTTGTCTAAGCTGCCAATGCTCATACATATTGTGGAGGAAGACTCCTCACCAATCCCAGTTTTTGGATATCTGGAGGTTTTGCAAGTATCAGAGTGCAGCAAATTGAAACTCGTAGTCCCTTCCCCGGTCTTATTCTAAAATCTGTCAATTTTGGTAGTACCAAATTGTGATGGAATGATAAATCTGATTAGTTCCTCAACAGCCAGAAGTCTGGTGCAACTTACAGGAATGACTGCTAAGGACTGTAAAAATATACAAGAAATAGTAGCAAGTGAGGGAGATGGAGTTGTAAATGAGATTCGTTTCAGCCAACTAAAATATTTGGCGCTCCAGTGTTTGCCATGCCTCACAAGCTTCTCTCGAGTAATCATACCTTCAATTTCCCATCTTTGGAACAGATGATTGTCAAAGGATGCCCTATGATGATGATTTTTGCTCGAGGAGTCGTATGCACGCCTAAACTAACACCATACAAGGGCTATCCATGGAAATGGTTTGTACTGTTTGACAAATTGCTAGGCATTTCATTCTGGAAAAATATTGTCTATTCTGGGTTTATTGCACCTTACATATAAATAAGTGACAAGAATGAGAAATTATAACAGCCTCTGAGTACTTGTCACTTATCCATTGTCCAAGTATAAAACACTCATAAATGATAATGCCATGCTGATTATAATAACAAATTGTATACAAGATGCTTCTTGTTATAACATTCTTACTTCCGCTGTCAATTTGTTGTTTTTGGCACTTCAAAAATGTCCAGGCGAAGAAACCCAAAGGCATCTTTAATCTGCACAAAGCTGGAACGACACAGAATTACATGAGTAATCACTGCTGCTATTTGCATCTTATACTGAACTGAGGCAAGAGCAGATTCTTTGTTAATAGTACAGTATGGCATCATGTCAGAAAACTTTTTGCCAACTTCAGATGTATATCGCACCGATACACCTGTTCAAGGGACTTTCGTTTTCAACTACCTGACACCATTGTACTTCTTGATGAAAACAAAGGGAAGAGCCTCATAGGATGTAAGGAAAAATAACAATACAATTTCAAGAGAAAATTTTGTAGCATTTTGCACTAAAAAAGAAATCAAGCTATTTCAAGAGAAAAATTGGTAGCAGTTTGAACTAAAAGAGAAATCAAGCTATTATTACAACAATCACAAATATAATACCAAGAACTCATGGTGAACAAAGTAGTGAATGACCAGGTTTGAATAACAAGACCAAATTTGAAGGAAACAACGCAAGTATTCAGATTTTAGCAATCATTAAAAATTTAAATTTGCAGCAAATAAGAAGCACTCTTTTATGAATAAAGCAAATCAAGAAAGAAGAGAAGATACAAAGTTCACTCACAACTTTTCCTCAATTTGCTGTCCTCTTCCCCTTTTATTCCTCCTTCAAATTTCTTCTTTGATTGATATCAATTGCCAATGCAAAAATACCCAGGATTTCATTATACCATCCTTTAAGAACTAGAAACTCTAATTGCATGGACTAGCAGCCTTATATACACAGCTCTAGTTCAATTTAATCTCAAAATTTCCTAAATTTTATTCACAAAACAACTACCATATATCTAATTCATCAAGTCTAGGATTTTACCCATGAAAATTTAATAATGTATCTTTTGATTTCTAGCTCTTTAGGTGTTGTAATTCCTTTCCCCAAATCTCAATACCTTGCCTTTGTTTCTCCTCTTGAATACAATCCCCAATCTCGAGTCTCTAGGCTTAAATTTTTTTACAAAAGCTTCATTGGCTTCTCCTTCTTTCCTCTTCACCATCCCCTTTTCTTCCGCAGAGCATTTCTTTTTTTTTTTTAAGCAATTACATTTACCAACTCAAGTTAGGCTTAATTAACATCTCCAAATCTAATCTAATCAATGTGGGTGTAAACCTCTCTAGTTTTTGAATTTTGAATTCTCTGTAAAGTTCACTGTTCATTGTCTTCCTCTTCAGTTTTCTTTCTGGTTTTTGGGTGATTTTTTGGCCATCTTTTGGTCAGAAAATCACCCAACTACCTAAGTATTTTTGCTTTAGTTATCTATTTCATAGTATAGCTTAGTATTGAGTTTTTCTTCTATTCTAGTGTGGGTTTTTACCCATTATCAGTCCTAGTGTGGGATTTTCCCATTATCAGTCCTAGTGTGGGTGTTTACCCATGAACAAAGCCGATCTAGTCCTAGCACATAGCATCTACTGCTATGAAGGATGGAGAAGTCCAAAGCCGGTCCAGGAGGATCTTTGTAGCAGCAGCCTTTCTCGCTGCTGTCCCCAGTCCGGCGAGAAGGCTCCACTTTGGCGAAGGAGTTTGCTGCTGGAAGGAGATGATCGTCGAAGTGCAGTCTGGTGCTTTAGTCCTAGCAGTCAGTCCGATGATCCAGCCCAGGCAAGCAGACAACTGGCGTAGGGCGATCCAGTGTCGTGCAAACCAGTCCGTTGTTGGCCTGGGTGCCATGGATGCTGGAATTGGAGCTGATGATGTTCAAGAAGAATGCAAGAACAGGGCAGCTGCAAGCCCTGGTTTTGAAGCAAAGATCAGGAAGATAAAGAAATTCAAACTCAAGGAGCAAGCCCGTAAGAAGCAATGCTCCCCTGCTTCCTCTCTTGCAGCGCCCGGACTCTCTGTTAGCAGTGTCTCACTGCTCAATGATCTATCCCCAGAAACTTGTTTTAGTTTCTTTTTGTTTTTGTAGTCTCCCCGTTTAGTCTCTGTTTGGTGGGGGTCTTGCTATTGTCATTCTCCTTACTCTCCTTTTGTTTAGGTTGAGTAAGGCAACTGACATCTGTTTTTTGGTGTTTTAGTTTTCTCAGCATTCAAAGTCCCTTGGCTTTGTTAGTGATGCTGTGTTTCCCTTAGCCTTTCTAGGCTTCATAGTGGCCTCCTATATGGAAGTCCCTCTTATGGATGCTCTTTTTCATCCGTTTTATTTTGCCTCTGCCTTGGTAGAGTTTGTATTCCCCTCTATGAGGGTGGCCTCTGGTTTTTATCTAATGAAATCAACCTTCTCAAAAAAAAAAAAAAAAAAAATTAACATCTCCAAACCTTCTATTTCAAAATCGAATATTCACCTCTCTAAACTTTTATATACCAACTTGAGGACATTTGTTAACTTTTTTTGCAGAAAAATACCATTATATGCTTATTTTAATATGTGTCTCTTCTAACCCCCATTACATCTAATCCCTAACATTTACCTTTATCCAATTTTCAATCAAAATCCCTAGCATAAAATCCCTAATCTCAATTTTCAATCAAAATCCCTAACACAAAATGGCATATTAATCCTAACCACATTGCCCATTGTTATTGTCGCATTAAACCCACAAAATTCCTGGATTAATCCTTACCACATTGTCCATTGTTATTCTTCAATATTTACCCAAGTGATAGGGATTTTATGTTAGGGATTTTAATTGAAATTTGGAGAAAGGTAAATGATTGATTAGATGTAATGGGTTAGAGAAGACATATGTTAAAACAAGGGTATAACGGTCTTTTTTTGCAAAAAGCTAATAGATATCCTGAATTGTTGGTGTGTAAAAATTTAGGAAGTTGAATATTCGATTTTGAAACAAGAGGTTTTGAAACATTAATTATGTCTAACATCAGGGAAGTAAATGTAATTTGCTCTTTTTTTTTAACATGATTTGCCTCATGGAAAATTTTATAGTGTCGTGATGACACCATGTTATTTAGTAGTGTTACCTATAATAATAGGTAAAAAAGGTGACAACGTAAGAATTTTATTTAATTTTTATTTTTTTGAGAGAAACTTTATTTTTTAAGATAAAATATATATTTATGTAAGAAAAATTAGTAAAAAAACTCAAACTAATAATAATAAATAATTAAATGATATGATTTTTTATTATTTTATTTTATTTTTTATACTAAAATTATAAATATATTTTCAATTTATAAAAAAAATAAATTATAATAAAAATGAGATATAAATATTATAAAATTTTAATCAACGTCAATAATTTATAATTAATTAAAAATATAAGTTTAGTATTAATAAGTTTTGTGTTATATATAGAAGACTCACTCTTTGTCTCTTTCTATCTCTCCCTTTAATATATATATATATATATATATATATGTCTTTATATTATATTGTTTCATCTAATTTATTTTTCAATTATAAATATATGTATATATTAAACTTTAACTGTTTACATTTATATTTATATTTTTTGTTGGATTTTATATTACTTTGTCTTATTTGGCTAATAATAATGAAATTGTTGTTTGATGTAAAAAATATTCTGTTTTTCAATAAACATTTTATTACATGGAAGAAATTTATATATGTACATGATATTTCTCATTTTTATTGAAATTTATTTTAAAAAATATTTATGTTTAACTGATATTATAAATTTATATTCTGTATACTTTACAATTTTTTTTTATCAATTATATGTTAAGGTTTGGTTTTTTATTGTAAAAATAAAAGTGCTTATAAATACTAATTAATTAATAAAGCTAATGTGCTAGTTCTTAGAATTTTTTAATTAGTATATTTCTTTTATTTTTTTAAATGATGTAAATAGTTTTTATACTAAAATAAATACTGATTCTACTATTTGATCAATCTATTTAATTATCTTCCAGTTTTAGAAAAAAATTAAAATGTACATTAGCATATAAATTTTTATTCTAATTGACTAAATATATGGATTTAGTATCATATTATAAACACTGAGTGCATGTGTTTTTCAAAAAAAAAATAGTAATTATTGAATATAATCTAATGTGAAATAACAATCTAATTAGTTTATATAAAAATAGAATTACTTTTAATAATTAGGTAAATATAATAAGAAATAAAAAATAATACAAGATAAGTATAATAAGAAAATAGAATAATCAACATATGATGAAAACATATAAAAGTACATAAAGATCATTATATCAACAATTTTTTTAAGATCAAGCAGTAATGGAGCAACAATTTCGTAATCCAACTTATTATGTTAGTATCAACATATGTTTCAATTAATTTCAATTAATCTAATGTAGTGTGTTAGTATCAAATTAGATTATTCCCCTTTCTTTTATCTTGTTATTATCTTACCTTATAGCATTTTTGTAATAATTATCATTGGATCCAACTTATTTTTTTCGTCTTCTTTCTTAAAAGTTAAGCTAATTTTTTTTTAAAATTAACACCCATAAGAATTTACATTAGAGATAATGGAATATTTTTCTCTCAATTGAAATTTATTTATGTATGTACTACTTCCATATATAAATTTTATTTTAATTTTAAAATATTTTTTTTATTATTTAGTTTTATATGCAAATTTGTCCCACTAAACTTATGTTATGGATTTGTCTCCATAGAAACCATCACTTTCATAACTCCATACAAGATCTTTTATTTCCAAAATCAAATAAAAAATACCTCTAACGTTTTTTATGGTTCAATTGACTTATTCTTGATAGTATTCAACTTAGAGTACAAAAATAAATGGATTAAAATTTTAATAAGTGTAACAGCTGGTGCTATTTTTTGTTCTTACTTTTTTCAAATTTTGAACTATTTTTAATTATTATATATTTGATTTCTCTAGTTGCTTATTGATAAAAAAAAATAATGTATATTTGTTATTTAATTTTAGATTAATTTAACAAAACCATGATACTTCAAATAATAATAATTATTTTTGAAGAAAAATTGTTGTTGATATCTAAAATATTTTTCAATATGCATATGAAACCATTGAATGATTAACACATAATTTGGCGGGGAAAACCCACTTTTTTCAGTAAAAATTGGAGGTCAGAAATCAGATAACACACCCGAGAATCTCAACTAGATTGACACCCTCTTAGCGTCTACTTCACGCTTCTGTAGTCCAAGAGATAATATTAAAATAAAAATAAAAGTTGAGATACAAAAAACGAAAGGCATGGCAGCCTAGAAGAGCAATCCAGAACAAAAGATGCTCTCTAACTAAATATTCACCAACAGATAAAACTAATGAAAGTGATAATGAGCTTGAGAACTAAAATCGTTGCAAATAGCTTGCTTGCAAACATCAGGCACAGAATCCCACCAGCAAAATGAGTCCGAAGAAGAACCCAACTTTGCCAACAGATCGGCAACAACATTCCCTTCCCTATAGATGTGAGAAACTCTCATATGCATATTTGAAACGTAATGAAGGCAATGAGACAACTGCAAACGAACCTCCCAAGGGACACAAACTGATTTTGAATGAAAAAGATGCATGACATAAGAAGAATCGCTTTCTAACCAAAGGAAATGCCATCCTTTTTCCCACGCAATTTCCACTGCCCTTATACCAGCAAACCGCTCTGCCACAAAAGCATGATTGCTTCCAATAGAAAATGCAAAAGCACCACGAGGAAATCCTCTAGAAGTGCGAAACACAACCCCCAAACCCGCAACACCCAGTGATCCCATAGAAGAACCATTTGTGTTTGCTTTAATCCAACCATAAGGAGGACATTGCCAAGTCACCGAAGTGATGCAGGGAGCTGGACCTGGAGTCCCACGAATCTGCAGCAACCGAAGAGTATGGAGCTCTGCATAAGAATTATACATAGTGCCTGAACGAAAATAATCAATTTCCTTTATAAGCTTCCAAAGAAAGCGTAAAGAAACCTGAATATTAGGAACATTATTTTCAAAAATGACTCCATTCCTTAATTTCCAAAGGACCCAAACTCCATTAACAATAGCCGAAGTCTAAAGAGCTGCTAACTGGGAACTGAAATTATATTGCATTGCATCCAATAGCAGCTCTTTAAAAGTACCTGAACTCAAAAATCTCCTTTCAAAGAGACCCGAAAAGCATGCCACAAAGCTAAAGCAAATTTGCATTTAGTGAATAGATGAGCGCTATCTTCCTCGTGTTCTTTGCATAAAACACAACAAGAGGGAAAGCTAATACCACGACGTTTAAAGTTATCATCTATAGGAAGATACTTTAAAATAGCTCGCCAAAAAGTTAATAATCTGGAAGGAGGTAGGAACTCTTTCCAAATAAATCGGCACCAAGGAAGCTGAGGGCTAGAATTGCGAATATGACAGTACATGCGCTTAACTGAGTACAACCCATCTGTGGAGATTTTTCAAGTGCAAAAATCTCATTCTTCATGCAGAGGAAGGACCTCAGCAATACTATGCTTAACAACATCATCATGAATATGGTGCAAATGCCATGAATTATGATGAAAATAATTCGGTACCTTATCAAGTAAAATCCGCTGATCATAAGTGGAAATTCTAAGCTGAGAAGCAACCGAGGGAGATACCCACTCATCCGTCCAAAAATTAAGTCGAGAATTGGAGTCGATGAACTATTGAATTTCAGAACGGAGAGATAAATAAATTGGCTTGATAGATGACCAAACAGCATATTTAAAGTAGCACTCGCGAGGAATACTAGAAGGATATAAAAATCTTTTGCGAATAATATTCATTGGGAAATTTAATGAAACAATCAAATTCCAAGCAACTTTACTAAGCATAGCATCGTTTAGATAAGAGAGCTGCTTAATCCCAAGACCACCCTCTTTGTAGGGGAGACAAGCAATATTCCAAGGGGCAGAAATCAACTTTTTCTTAGTAATGCAGCCAGACCAAATAAAATTACGCATACAACATTGAAAATGAAGAATAAAAGATCGAGGCCACCTATAAATAGCAAAAGAATACAACAAAGAGCTAGTAATTACCGACTGGACAAGAGTAAGCCTTCCAGCCATTGAAAGAGAGGAACCCTTCCATTTTACAAACTTAGAGCAAATTTTGTTTTCCAAAGGTTGATACCTGGGAAAAGAGGCACTCCCAAATAAACAAAAGGAATCAAACCTTTTTTCATACTCGCTAACTGCTGTAACTTCAAAATTCTTCTATTATTAATGGCGGACCCAAAAAAGATTTCAGATTTGTGCCAATTTATAATTTGTCTTGAAAGTTGGCCATAAGCCTGAAAAAACTTTGTAATATTACGAATATTACGAACGGAGGCTTTCCCAAAAGGAAGGACATCATCTACATATAAAAAATGAGTAGGGAATAGAGAGCTTCGAGTGTGTGACATAGGAATAAATTCCCCAAGATCAACTTTCAAAGTAATCAACCTACTAAGAAAATCCTCAGCCAGACAAAACAGAAGAGGGGAGAGAGGATCCCCTTGCTGAACTCAGCGAGAACATGGAAAATAACCAATAATTTGCCCATTTATCATAATAGACAACCGAGTTGAAGAAAAAATAAAAAGGATCCAGTCTCGAAACTTCAAATCAAAGCCAAAAGCTTCAAGGACATCAAAAATGAAATTCCAGTCAAGAGTATCAAAGGCTTTTCGAATATCAATTTTTAAAGCCATGTTTCCACTAAAACAAGCCTTATTAAGCAGGTTAACTCCCTCAGAGGCACTGGCAATACACTCAGAAATGTTCCAATTTTTAATAAAGCCAAACTGGTTACAGAAGATTATTTTGGAAGCAAAAGATCCTAGACAAGCTGCTAGAATTTTAGTAATGATTTTGAAACAAAAATTGCTTAACACAATAGGGCGAAATTGATCAATGGAAGTAGCTTCCACAATCTTAGGAATCAAAATCATAAAGCTAGAATTCATACCCGAAGAAAGAACACCAGTCTTGAAGAAGCTTGTAACTGCAGAGCAAACCATGCTACCAACCATATCCCAGTATTTTTTATAGAAAACACTTGTGAACCCATCAAGACCTGGGGCACTGTGAGGGTCCATCCCAAAAACTGTACTTTTAATCTCATCCGAAGAAGGGGAACCAGGAAGCATCTCATTATCCTCTATTGTGACTAGAGAAGGAACCACAAATTTAATGAGATTAATGTCAGAAATGGTGGAAGAATCTGGCCGAAATAGAGTTTGATAGAACTCCAGAATATGCTGCTCAATCAAAGCTTTATCATCTGTGATAACTCCATCAATTTGGAGGTGGTGGATACTATGATTAGGTCACTTCCTGACAAAGTGCTGGTGAAAAAATGATGAATTACGATCCCCTGCAGCAACCCATTTAAGGCGACTGTGCTCCTTGAAGAAAATCTCTTGCTGCTTAAGATATAAATCAAGCTCAGCATGAGCAGTAATCTCTTGGCGATGTAAATCATCTGAATACCCCTGGATAGAAATCTATGCTTGGACATCCTGTAAAGCATTAGAAGCTCGATTAATATTCAAATCCAAATGGCCAAACACCTCTCGATTCCAAGGGCGAAGATGAGCCCGAAGTCATTTAAGCTTTGCTCCTAATAATTGCATTGGAGGCAAAGCTTTAATTGGAATTGACCAATTAGTAGAAATAAAATCAAGCAGAGAAGGATGCGTGATCCACATAGCCTGAAACCGAAAGCGAGAAACTACACAATCCGTCATAGAACAGTTCATAAGAATTGGAGAATGATCCAAATTATGTCTTAGAAGCACAACACAAGAAATAGCTGACCAGAAATTAAAGAATTGGATATTACCCAGAGCTCTATCTAATCTACACTCAATTCGGCTTGACCCATGCCGGCCATTACACTAAGTAAAAAAAGAACCACGAGCAAGAACATCTGATAAAAAGCAAGAATCAATGAAAGAACGAAAATCATTACATGGACCTGAGGTAGGAGCTCGTCCTGTTTTTTCATGGGCGCCCAAAACTGCATTAAAATCACCCAATACACACCAGCTAGAAGCAACACTAGTAGAGAGAGAACACAGTTCATTCCATAAAGTTTGACGGTGATTTTGCCAAACACTACCATACACAAAAGATAATCTATGTAGGGCACTTGCAAAAGTAAAATCAACAGAAATATGCTGCTCATGAATGTGAATCTATGAAGGAGCCAGAAGACCATCTTTCATAAAAACCCAAATAGATGGAGTATCAATATTATTCGAAGCAATCAAAATTAGACCTAGGCTATTCCAAAAACCAATGGAAATAGAATCAAAATCAACCAACGATTCTACCAAACAAACAAAATCTGGAGAGTAAAGTTGACAAAAAGAGAATAATGAATTTTGGGTATTGGAATTGCCAATACCTCTATAATTCTAGAAAAATACCTTCATAGATTAAGCTTTTCTAGTCTTCTGGGTACTCTCTTAGAGAGAGTAGCTTTGTATTTTTCTGGCATTGAAAATTTTTTTCGCTGAATAGTTTTCCATTGTTCCTCCTGAAATTTTACTTCATCAGCCCATGAGACGCTAACTTTAGAAATATCTGCAGGATGTTCGTCTTTCTCACCGTCTGCAGGATGTTCGTCTTTCTCACCGTCTTCAGGATGTTCGTCTATCTCATCATCTTTGTCCGAGTCAGTGTTATTCTCTGAGGTAGCACAATCATCGTCAACAGACTACTCACCAATGTCTTCTAAAATATGATCAGCTGAAGGTAACTCAACATGCCCATCCATTGATTTTTGCAAAGGAGGAGAGCGTAATGGCTCATCGGAATAAGGATACGGTAGTGCTGCTGTATGCTCAGGATCTGCAGAAGCAGTATTGACATCCTGAGGCAAGTCTAAAGCTTCAAGTTCACGTTGCAAAACGGAATGAAGAGTTTCGAAAGCATTGGAGATGCGGACCTCAGAATCCTTGGTCTTTGGCTTCCAAATTTTTAAATTATTTTCCTGTTTATCAGACCTTAGTTTTCGATCATCTTGCTTGTCAACTTTTTTGGAAAACTTAGTTTGATTGACCAATCGACAATTAGAAGGGAAATGTCTGATATTGGAATAGAGAGTGCAGAAAGCGGGTAAGTTCTCATATACCACCTCTATAAAAAAGTTCTTACCAATACGCTCAACTAGGAGAGATTCGGGTAAAGAAACAGACATATC
>CATIWK010156163.1:0-23986 GCA_949634005.1 Mallotus japonicus
TAGGGATCCAAAGGTAATTCCACATATCTCCAGAAGTGGAGGAAGAAGCAGCAGAGGAAGAGGGTAGAGAAACGGCGTCGTTTGGGAGATCGGAGGAAGGGTAAGATGAAGGGGTAGAAGGAGAATTAGAGAGGAAACGAGAGGGCATTCTGAGGAATTGACAAATTTGCGGTTGTGATCTTTGGGAGCAGAAAAAGAAGAAGAAGAGAAAAAGAAGAAGAAGAAGAAGAAAGAAGAGTCATGAAAGATAGAGTATTTGACATTTGCGAGAGAAACATGGAAAGGGGCCAGCTCGGTTGTCGCTCTTTTGTAAGACTAAGAGTAGAGAAGCGAGCACGGCAACCTGGACAAAAAGAAAAAAGCAGGACATGGCCGGTTTATATGGCTACGTCAGAGTAACAGGTGTCGTCCAACCATTGGACAATTGAAAGATAAGGGAGGGGATCAATCCATGATCTCACTTTGTCAATCACCATTTTTTTTTTTTAACAGGGAAAAGGAGAAAAATTAATACCTCAACTCCTAAATAGAGCCAATTTCATCGTTGGAATTAGCCAATTTTAGATAGAAAGCTCAATATTTAATTATTTTGAGACACATAAATCTCAAGATTTTGTTGGAGAGGTTGGAAGAGTGGGGGATTGAACCCCTAACCTTCCACAACCCCTCCCAAGCCTTGGTCATCATAGGTAATCACCATTCGATATGACTAAATGAACAGATTTGCTACAAATTTGTAAGTGATAATTTTCACCTAAAATATCCAAGTTATTTATAAAAAAAAATTGATTCCTTAAAAATTAAAAACATTTTAATGAAAAAATAAAATAAATAACAGTAATGAGTTACTAAAATAAAATCTCACAGTAATGAAATTTTTGTAGTTATTTTTTAATTGTATTGATGAAATTTTTTTAATTTGCAACTCGTTATTATACTCTTCATTCAATCATTTTGATTAGTAATAAATCGACTCTCTAATCTTTTAAATGAGTCTTATTATAATAACATCAACAAAATTTTCACAATAAAATAAATATTTAAAATCCATAAAGAAATATCATCACACAAATGAAAAACTTTATTGAGGAAGATTCAAAAAATTTTAAAACAAACACATATATTATATCTGTATTTTATTAAATACAAAAAACAAATAAAAAAAAAGAGAAAAGATTATGTCCGATTTAAAAGATGATTAGTAAATTTTTTTAAGAAGAACAAAGAAAGAATAGGTATTTAAGTTTTTAGTTGGATACCAATATAATGTCTAACTTTCAACTCATGGTGGAAGACTCCTTAGTTTTGGTCCTACTCAAGTCTCTAAAACCATTTTTCGGATTACAATTCCAACAAAAGTATTAACATGACATCTATATGAAATCCTACATGTACTAAATATTTTATTTCTTAATTTTAGTTTCCACCTTGTTTTAGTTCCTAATTTAAAATATCACATTAATTATGAAAAATTCTAAATAATTAATTTTTACTCATCTTAAATTATTTTAATATCTAACTCTTCACCTTTTGTTGCTTAAAAAATATTCAAATTTTTAGATTTATATTTTTTTTAATCCAATTTTTGGTTTGTTTATCAACACCTACCCATATATCACCACTGCTACTGGAATCGTCACTGTCATATCCACACAAGAATACAACTATAGCAATAATAATAGCAACAATATCATCAATAATAACATCAAACATCAATAGTTTTTTTTTTTATTATTTTTCTTTAAAAGTGCAACCTTCAACAACACCACCATCATCGCTACCACCATTCTCACACAACATCAAGATTTGCTGAAACAACCACCACTACCTCCATCATTAAGATTTATAGAGCAATAACTACCACCAACATTAAGCTCTACGCAATAGGTGTTATGTTTTGGCTGTGACGCGAGTTTTATATGTTTTAGATTGTGAAACAGGTTACTTATCCTTTGTTTTTCGTTGTGTTTATGTTTTCTTTAATCTTCTTTTTCTTTTCTTTTGTATCTTGTGTTGTCTCTACTTAGTTCCTTTATTTCTTCTAATTTTAGCTTCTTTGTGTTTTTTATATTTTCTTAAGAGTTCTTTGTGTTCTTGAATAGATTCAATTTATTGTGGTCGTTTAGTTTCATTTTATTATATCAAAAAAGAGAAAAAAAAGTAAAAAAAAACAAAAAATTAAAAAGAAAATTCAATAATTCAGCAAAAGAAGAAGAAGGAGATAGATTGCATTGTTTGATACAAGTGCTTCTTGGGTGTAGATTGCAAACCTAATTTTTTATCCTTTTCCAAGCATAAAAAGGATTTTTCTTGAATAGTGAGTTCTATACTCCTTTTCTTTTTGGGAATTGAATAGTTGACTAAATCAAAGTGACATGAATTATCCTTTTTAAGCTAGAATTCCTTTCCTAACTCATATAACAATTGTCCTACTATATTAATTAGCCCTAATCTTCATCAAACAAGGAATCTTAAGTCCAAATTAAGTTAAATTCCTTTCCTAACACATTTTATTTATCTAATTTGGGTCCAAATGTGCATATGCAAGCCTGTTTTCATTCGTTTTGCTTTTGTATTCAAATTTTTGCATTCTAGTCATTTCTTTATATGTGTTTTGCTTCATTTTGAAGTTTTCTTACTTTTTTTACTCTTTTAATTAATTTTTTCTTTTTACTATCTGCCTCAACTAAGCTTTAAAGTTTTAATTTTTGAGATTGTCATCAATTAATTGATTACTCCTTAATATTTATTGACTTTGATTCTTCTAAGAACATAAAAGGGGCTGGCTTAAGTGGTGAAGATCATTAGTGAGAAAAGTCAAATATTTTGAGTGACACACAAGAGTTATTCACATCCTTGAATGTAAACACGTAAGGGAGTGTTTGAGAAATAAATTTCTTTTATTACTAATAATTTTTGCAGATTTTAAACATGAGTGATGAAGGAAAAGAAGAAGAGAATGACAAAATTTTCATGAAGGCTGTTAATGAAAGGCCTTAGATGATGTGAATAGGGTTAATTAACTTTTTAAGAAGAATTAAGAAGAGATCAAAAATTAAATGAAGAAATTAAAGAGCTAGAGATTAAGATAATTAAAATAAGAATTTAAGGAGTTGGGTTTATCAACAGACATATGTCTCCACCTAATTTAACCCCAAGTTAGAATTGTTCAACACTCTCTCCAATCTATTTAGCCAGATTGAGTACACAAGAGTTTTTTTATGCTAAATTTAAACCTTTACACAAATGGAGTTTTTCTTGGCTAAGCTCTAACCAAATTTCCAAATCCTAAGCTTTTTTATAGACAAAACTTCAACCAATTCTACTATATTAGGTTCCTTACTTCCCTTTACTAACCCAATAAAGGAGATGAAGAAGATCCTAAGAGCTAGCACACAACCCACACTCAAAGTGCTTTAACATAGTCGTTGGATTAATATGTGGGTAGTATTAATCTATAGACTATTACATCTGTCTACTTTCCTTGACCAATATGTGATATTGATAGTGGGAGGTAGTAAGTCTCATGCTACTTGATATGAGATATCAGAATAGACATGTAGATACTTATGTGATAGGTGGATCAAACTATGATATAAGATAAGTGATTGCATGGAAATTCACTTTTGTCAACAATCAATTTCTTAGACATAATAGTGCATATGGTCCTTGGACCTGAGACAACATGGTCATTTGCATATGGTTGGTTAGAGTTTATTACCGCTTACATTCTTGTGCTAGCCACATATGAGCGTATAGTGTGTGGTGGCTCTAGTCGGTTATATATAAGGATGAGTAATCGGCCAAGATAGAATTCATTATCTAGAGTGAAAATCAGGATAAGATCCTATCTTATCTAAGTTGTTCTCAATGAATAAGTACATAGCCAGGTCAAACTTAACTTACCCAAAAAAAATTCGGTGATAGAAAGAGTTTCTAGTAGAAGTCATGTTTGTAATTGCCCTAGGGGGTGAATAGGGCTTTTGAATTTTAAAATAAAATTAAGAGAAATTAATTGAGGATTAAGAGAATAGAAGGAAGAACTCAAGCAATTAAGGAGTTTGGTTTATCAATAAACCTATGTCTCCACCTAACTTATCTCCAACTTAGGATTTTCAATCACCACGCCAATCTTATTAACAAGATTGTGATTATAAGAGTTTTAAGGCTCAACTCCAAACCATACAACAATGAGTTTTCACAAGGCTTATCTTTAACTAATATCCCAAGTTTTTTTATGGACAAACACTTAAACCAATTCCTTTGAAACAAACCTTACTTCCTTTCTAATCTATCTCAAAAGTTAGATGAAGTAGAAGTCCTATTTCTAACACACAAACCAACACTCAATAGAGTTAATGAAGAACAAAGAAAGTAGATGAATTTTGAGAGCTCAATTGAATGCTAAGAGTAAAATGATTCAACAACCAAAGTGTGTGTATTTCAATTGAGCTTCTAGGAGTTATTTTTTATGTTAACAACTCAAAAAATAGTTGTTGAAGATCATTAATGTCATCTCCAACCTCTCTATACTTCATTAAATGCACAAATAGCTTTTCTATAGAGATATAACTACTCACGGTCATGAGGGCATGGTCTCGGTTGTGACCCTTAAAAATTATAGCCGTTGGAGTTACAGGTGACCGTTGTGCTTTGGAGGCAAATTGGTCACGAGCTACTTACAGTAGTGAGGGTAGATTGTGAGAGGCTCAGAATCCTAGCTTACTGAGACGCTTCTAGATCATGAGTTGAATGAGCTCGTGACCTGCCCTAGTGACCCTGTCATGATCACCTCATGATCTTGAGGGGCGCAGAATCACTTCCATAAATAGGCCCTTTGATGCTTTAGTTTATGAGCCATGATCACGGTTGTGATTAGGGCTCATGAGGGCAGCACTGTGACTTGATTTTGCACTTATATGATGCTTTAATTGACTTATATTGATCTTGATCTTTATTGCACTTTATGTAGAGCATTTTAGATAGTCTAGGAGGTTGATTGAACCTAAGCACACTCAATAAACATATTAGTTCAATTAAATTATTTGTTAAAGTTAAAACCATAGAGATTGAATAAACTTAAGGTCAATAATCTCCCTTTTTTCACTTTGACAAATAATTTATGAGTGTGAATTGTGCATAATCAAGTGAAATGTGAAAAGTGTATAAAGCTCCCCCTTAGTTCATGCATAGGTTAAAAAAAATCTCCCCCTTAATGTGTACATAGATGTGTATTATTAAATTTGAAAAAGCTTATACAAAAAGGCAAAGATTTAAGCATAAGCATACACAAAGTTCTTCCCCTTTGTCAAAGATAAAAAAAAATAATAAAGAGAAAGAGAAGTAAAAAAGGTAATAAGAAGATTTCATTAACATAAGTAAAAGATACAGTGCATACACTAAACTAAAATGACTAACATATGATAAAATAGGACTAAGCATAGAAAAATACGAATAATAAACTAACCATAAACCACATAGAGATAAAATAAAAGACATAAAAGCTAAGAGGATGGGTCTATGTCATGATCATCTCCTTGAGAAGGTGGCACTAGAGGGTCTTGTGGAGGAGGAGGCCAAGTGCAATGGAGGTTATAATAGGCATAGAGTTGGTGGATGTCATATTCCACATGATCTATTCTTTTATCAAACCTATTAAGTCTTGAACCAACTTGATCTAAGCGGGTGTTAAAGTTGGTTTCCACAATTGAGAGTCGATCAAAGAACCCTCCTACCCATTCGGGTTCACCTTGTATACCTTGAGAAGAGGATGCCCTTGCTCTTTTCCTTTAAGACATTGAAGATGGAGGTTGAGTAGGATTTATTCTTCTCCAAGGTCCACTCCTTCAAGCCCAAAGTTGCCTATTGTCTTAATATCTTCCATATTTTGATAAACTCTTCATCAATGACTTCCTCATTCTTCCAAACATACAAGTTATTCACCTTCTTGAATTGATTGGAGTTTTTGAGAAGTTTCTCATTTAGAAGAGAGTATGGAATTGATTTAAAGCGATCAAGGTTTATCTTGAAGTGTTATGCTATCTTTGTAATAATTCCTCCAATACATATAGCACCACTTACACTATCACTTATCAACTACAATCTTCATTGTAACCATCTTCCTAATGCCACATCTTCATTGGTTTGAATACAATAAAGGAGATAGATGTCATTGAAAGATACTGCTTCATTGCTTAAACCTCTAGCATTGAAGGTATAGGTGATAAACCTATGAATATACCAAAGAGGTTTAGAAGGAAATGATGAGGATTTGGAATGACCGGCTTAAAAATTGGGAAGCATTTGGTTTAATATGTTGGCTCCAAAAGGAATTAAGGGACCAAAGTGTATTAGGACCAATTTTACCTTCACTTTTGAATCCAAAGAGATTGTCAAAGTCTTCTTTGGATAGAAAATGATCCGTACCCCCTAGTTTGAAACGCATGCTATAGTAGGGGTTTTGATCATTGATATTTTGAGTTCTTAGGCAAAAAGAAGAAAGAAACTCAATGACAAGGGAAGGGATTGAAGGCAAAGGTGAACATATCAATTTATTTAAGAAGAGTCTTTACATCTTCATAGCATCCAAGTGATTCAAGAGCAATTTAAGACATGTACCTTGATGGAATTATTTTCCTCTTAGCAAATTTTGATGCTCTCTCCTTGATTTCGGAATTGGAATAGGAAATTAGAGGAGTTTTCTTTGGTTGTTCCTTAGTAACTCTTCTTCCTTGAGTAGTTTGAGAAGAAGATGGGACTTGAGAAGTAGAGGAAGTCTTCTTTTTAGGAGCCATGGTGATGTACACAAACAAGGAGATTTATAGAAGAAGAATATGATAAAGAAGAAAATAGGAAGAATAATATATTGAATTGCAAAGGAATTGAATGGATTGAAAGAGGAATAATAGAGGGTTTAAATAGAGTTAGGAAGGTTCTAGGTTAGTCAAAATATGAAATAAAACCTAATTTGAATGCATGAATCCGTTAATGATTGGGAAGAGTGAAAGAAGAGTCACAATTTTGAGTAAATTGCAACTTTTCACTTGACAAACTGCTGCTCACAACCGTGAGCGCAACTCGTGACTAGTTCTGTCATATGTGAAACGTCATTTCACGAGCTGTTGCAGCTTTTGCAACGACTCATGACCAAAATACCCCTAAGCCCTTGAACTTTTGAAATTCTTTCAATTGGGTCCTCAGAATGTGACAGTTTAGTCCTTCCGAACTAAATTGTGTCCAAATTGGATTTAAATTTCAAATTTTCAAAGAGTAAGTTAATGATAGTATTAAATAAGCACATAAATGGGCATTTTGATCAAAGAGAAATAATTTTACAAATTTTGAAAAAGTAATTAATTCAACACATTTGAATTTTTCAAAAAGAAATAATTATTTGTTTGAAGTTAATTCAACAACTAATTAAAAAATAATGAAATCAATTAAGATTTTCAAGGATTAAAATAATCTCCCCCTTTATTGAAAAATTAAATCTTCCCCCAAAAAAAAAATTATAGGAGATATATTTTGAAACTAGTTCTCAATAAAAATTTATTCCTTTAAAAACAATTATATAAAAGGATATTTAATGAGAGGGCCTTAGTAAAAACAAGGCTTAATAATGCAAATATGTTAAACCAAAAAAAAAACACATGATAACATGATTAATTAAATAAATACCAAAGATTAATAAAAAAAATCAAAATACCAAGAACTAAAACATTTAAGATAGGATAAAAATTTCACAACCATGATTGTAAAAGAATATTTTGGGGCTGACTAATCCAACCATCAATTTAGCAATTGAACATACAATCAAGATAAACTAGAACCATCAATCATGTCAAGTTCATGTTTAATGAAATTTAATCTTTCCTCATTGAGAGGTGTTGTGAAAATATCCGAAAGTTGATTGTTTGTATCAATGAATTCAAGCAAGATATCACCACATTGCACATGATCCATAAGAAAATGATGTCTAATGTCTATATGCTTGGTTCTAAAGTGTTGAATGGGATTTTTGCTAAGATTTATAACACTTGTATTATCACATTTAATAGGAATATGATTAAGTTCAATGCCACAGTCCCTAAGTTGTTATTTTTGCCACAAGATTTGTGAGCAATAACAACTAGCCGCCACATACTCAGCTTCGGCGGTGGACAAAGCAACTGAAACTTGTTTTTTACTAAACCAAGAAACTAAACAATTTTCTAAGAATTGACAAGTTCCGAAAGTGCTCTTTCTATCTAGCAAGCTACCGGTAAAATTCGCATCCGAATAACTAATTAAATCAAATGAAGAGCTCTTAGGGTACCAAAGTCCTAAATGCAATGTTCCACTAAGATATTTGAAAATTCTCTTAATAACATTCAAATGAGATTCTCTAGGACATGATTGAAATCTAGCACACAAGCATGTAGCAAACATAATATCCAGCCTACTTGTGGTTAAATAAAAAAGGGATCCGATCATACCTTTAAAGCATTTTTCATCAACCGGTTTGTTATTCTCATCTTTGTTGAGTTTAATTGTGGTGCTCATTGGAGTCTTGCTTGACTTAGATCCATCCATGCCAAACTTCTTAAGAATGTCTCTTGTGTACTTGGTTTAGTTGATGAAGATTCCATCTTTGCATTGCTTGATTTGTAACCTAAGGAAGAATTTGAGCTCACCCATCATACTCATCTCAAATTCTCCTTGCATTAGCTTAGAAAATTCATCACACAAGCAATGATTAGTAGAACCAAATACAATGTCATCAACATATATTTGAATAATGAGTAAATCATGCTTGGATTTTTTTATGAAAAGAGTTGTGTCAACTTTTTTTTTAGAGAAATATTTCTTTAGCAAAAAGTTGCTTAACCTTTCATACCAAGCTCTTGGAGCTTGTTTCAATCCATATAATGCTTTTAAAAGCTTAAACACATGATTAGGAGAATCAAAGTTTTCAAAACACGGAGGTTGTTTAACATAAACATCTTCTTTAATGAAACCATTTAAAAATGTACTTTTAACATCCATTTGAAATAGTTTGAAATCCATGAATGATGCAAATGCAAGTAGCATTCTAATAGCTTCTAACCTTGTAATGGGGATAAAGGTTTCATGATAATCAATGTCTTCTTCTTGATTATAACCTTTAGTTACTAGTCTAGCTTTGTTCCTAGTTATAACACCTTATTCATCCATCTTATTTCTAGTCACCCATTTGGTGCTTATAATAGGATGATGTTTATGCATAGGTACCAAGGTTTAAACCTTGTTTGTCTCAAATTTATTTAACTCTTCTTGCATAGCAAGGACCCAAAATTCATCACTCAAAGCATCATCAACATTTTTGGGTTCAATTTGAGAGATAAAGGCTAAATTGGCAATATATTTGAGTTGAGATCTAGTAATTACCCCTTTTATAGTGTAACCTAGGATGAGGTCTTGAGGATGTGCTTTCTTGAATTGCCACTCCTTTAGAAGTTCATCCTTCAAGTAGAGGCATCTCCTTATTTACTTTCTTGCTAGACCTTCAAGTTCCAAAGGCTTGCTAGCATTTTCTCCTTGTCCATATCCACAAGCTCATCTACAATATCATCAACACTACACACATTCTTTCTAGGATCAAGTGAGTTAGATTCATCAAATACAACATGCAAAGATTCCTCAACTACTAGAGTTCTCTTATTAAAGACTCTATATGCTTTGCTAAAGGTAGCATAGCCTAGAAAAATTCCCTCATCAGTTTTAGAATCAAATTTCCTGAGATTGTCCTTAGTGTTCAATGTAAAGCACTTGCATCTAAATACTCTAAGATATGAGATTTTAGGTTTTCTATTGTTCCAAAGATCATAAGAAGTTTTATTCAAAATTGATCTTCTAAAGACTCTATTTGCTAAATAGCAAGAAGTGTTGACAGCTTCTGCCAAAAAGTATAAAGGAAAATTATACTCATGGAGCATAGTTTTAGCCATTTCCACTAGAGTCTTATTTTTCCTTTCAACTACCCCATTTTGTTGAGGAGTTCTAGGAGAAGAAAAAGTATGTGAAATGTCATTTTCATTACAAAAGGTTTTAAAGAATTCATTTTCAAATTTGGTTCCATGATCACTTCTAATAGTTGAAATGCAAAAACCTTTTTCTTTTTGAACTCTTTTTGAAAAACTTTCAAATGCTTTAAAAGCATAATTCTTATGAGCAAGGAAACAGACCCTAGTGTATCTAGAGTAATCATCAACCAACACATATGCATAGTGCATTCCACCTAAACTAGCAACTCTAGTAGGTCCAAACAAATCCATATGAATAAGTTCAAGTGGCTTAGAAGTGGACACCATATTTTTAAGCTTAAAGGAAGACTTAGATTGTTTCCTCTTTTGACAAGCATCACAAGGCTTGTCCTTAGTGAACTTGAGTTTGGGTAACCCAACCACAAGTTCATACTTACTAAGATCATCCAAGAACTCAAAATTTGCATGTCCTAACCTTCTATGTCGTGTCCATGTGTCATGGGAAATAGCCATCAAGCATTTAATTTCTTTGCTATCAACCTTATTCAAATCAATGATATAGACATTATTTACTCTTTCAACACTAAAAATTACTTTATCCTCATCTAAGCTATTAACAAAGCAATTTTTAGGATAGAAAGTAACTTTGTTTCCCATGTCACACAATTGACTTATACTAAGCAAATTATGTTTAAGACCATCAACAAGCAACACATGATGTATAGATAAGGATTGAGGGTTACCAATTTCTCCAATGCCTACTATCTTTCCTTTGGCATTATCTCCAAATATAACATGACCTTAATCCTTAGCATTAAGCTTATTGAATTACTCTTTGTCTCCCGTCATGTGCCTTGAATATCCACTATCAAGGTACCACTTGTTTTTTATTTTTGTGGACTTCAAGCACACCTACACAAAATAATTCGAACATTCTTTTGAACCTAAACGTTCATTGGTCTAGGTTGGTTAGTTTCAAGGTAATCCAAAGGAAGCAATTTCAAGTGTAGTCTTCTATAGAAGCACACATTGCTAGTGTGACCTTTGGTCATGCAATAGAAGCATTCAACATTAGCAAATCTATTTCTTCTAGGGGGATGTTAGTTCCTAGTGTGTGAGATATGCCTTTTATGTTGAGGTTGTGTGTGCTTTCTTAATGTCTTTTGTGCCTTAGGATAGGAGTGAGACATACATTAGCAATGACATTGTGCATTGTGAGGTGCTTGTGTAGCATGCCTAGGAGTGTTGTATCTAGTGTACATATAAACATGTCTAAGTTAAGGCCTCTTAGCTTGAGGCTTACCATTTTATGTCAATGGAGGTTGAGTCTAATGAGACTTTCCCTTATTATTTGACACATTAGACCTTTTAGCATGAAAAGTTTGAGTCTCAAGATGTTTTAATAAAATTGATGTGAGATGATGATGAGGAAGTCATTCCATTTGTATATCCAATTCTATGAGTGTCTCCATGGAATTTTTGAGAGTCAAGATTACTATTCAAAGTTTCTTTTCCCTTCATGAGTTTATTAATGGAATTCTTTAATTCTTAGACCTCCTTAGAAAGCTTAAGATTTTCATCATTAGCTTTCTTAAATTAGTCCTCCAAGGAATTTGAGGATTTCAAATTATTGGAAAGCTTTTCATTTGATTCAACAAGTTTAGAAAAATCATTTTTCAAGCTTTCAAATTCCTTTGACAAATTAGATAACTCATTCTTGTAAAGCTTCTTTTTAGAGAGCAAGCTTTTACATTTAAGCATGAGTTTGCTCACAATAGAGCTCTCATCATCGTCATCATCATCATCACAATCATAATCATCACAAGAAGAATTAGATGTAGATGTTACCTCTTTTTCATTTTCAAGAGACATGAAGCAAAGGTTGGCCACTTCTTGTTACTCCTCTTCCTTTTTTGATTTGGAGGAGTCATTCCATGAAGCTTTAAAGGCCTTCTTCTTGTCCTTTGCTCCCTTATTCTTGAATTTGAGCTTGGGGTACTCACTTCTAATGTGACCCGGTTTCTTGCATTCATAGCAAGTAACCTCTTTGCTCTTCTTGCCTTCATATTTCTTGTTAAAGTCTCTAGTTCTTGAGGTGTTCTTCATTCTCAAGAACTTTTTGAAATTTCTTGTGAGCATGGCAATGTCACCATCTTCATCACTAGAGTCTTTAAGGATTTCATCTTCACTTACTTCTTTAATAGCCTTCAATGCAATGCTCTTTTTCTTTTCTTCTTTCTCATTTTTCTCATCTCCTCTTTGCTTTATGGTAAGCTCATGTGTAAGGAACTTTCCAATGAGTATATCAGTTGAAAGAGTTGAGAGGTCTTGTGCTTCCTCAATTGAAGTGACTCTAGATTCTCAATCATTCTTAGGTAGGATTCTTAGAATTTTATTGTTCATTTCTTCCTTGGAGAAATGTTTTCCAAGTTTCTTGAGTGTTGTGAGAAGAGTATTGAGACGATTTGTCATTTCTGCAATTGATTCTTGAGGCTTCATTTTGAAGAGTTCATACTCATACTGTGGAGTTGAACCTCCTTGCTTCTCACTTGTATGTTTCCTTCATAATGATTCTCAAGAGTTTTCTATACCTCTTTTTTGGATTAGCAATGTTGAACCTTGCCACCTTCTTCTCTAGACATGGAAGAAAGTAGAGTGATCATTGCTCTCTTGTTCTTATAGTTCTCTTCCTTTTGAGTTTGATTCCATTGACTTCTTTGAAGGACCATTTCTACATCGGTGATTTTTCCTTTTAGAGGTTCCCAACCATTTAGGATAACATCCCATAGCTTTATTGGATCACTATCTAGATAGAGCTCCATTTTGAACTTCCAATGAGGATAGTCACTTCCGTCAAAGAATGGTCTAAGTAAAGAGATGTTTTAAGATTCACTCCCTATGATCTTAAATTCTAGCAATCAAGTACCTAGAACCCAAGCTATGATACCAATTGTAATTGCCCTAGAGGGAGATGAATAGAGCTTTTGATTTTTAAAATAAAATTAAGAGAAATTAATCAAGGATTAAGAGAATAAAAGGAAGAACACAAGCAATTAAGGAGTTCAAATTATCAACAAACCTAAGTCTCCACCTAACTTATCCCCAAGTTAGGATTTTCAATCACCACACCAATTTTATTAACAAGATTATGATTACAAGAGTTTTAAGGCTCAACTCTAAACCATACAACAATGAGCTTTCACAAGGCTTAGCTCTAACTAATATCCCAAGTGTTTTGATGGACAAACACTTAAACCAATTCCTTTAAAATAAACCCCACTTCTCTTCTAATCTATCCTAGAAATTAGATGAAGTAGAAGTCCTATTTCTAACACACAAACCAACTCTTAATAGAGTTAATGAATTTTGAGAGCTCAATTGAATGCTAAGAGTAAAATGATTCAACAACCAAAGTGTATGTATTTCAATTGAGCTTCGAGGAGTTATTTTTATGTTAATAACTCAAAAATAGTTGTTGGAGATCATTAATGTCGCCCGCAACCTCTATATACTTCATTAAATGCAAAAATAACTTTTTTTGTAGAGATACAGCTGCTCATGATCGTGAGGGCATAGTCCCAGTTGTGACCCTTGAAAATTATAGTCGTTGGAGTTACAGGTGACCATTGTGCTTTGGAGGCAGACTAGTCATGAACTGCTCATGGTTATGAGGGTAAATGGTGAGCAGCTCAAAATCCTGGCTTGTTGAGATGCTTCTAGATCACGAGTTGAATGAGCTCATGACCTGCCCTCGTGACCCTGTCTCGATCACATCACGATCGTGAGGGGCGCAGAATCGCTTCCATAAATAGGCCCTTTGATGTTTTAGTTAGTGAGCCATGATCACAGTCGTGATTAGGGCTCGTGAGGGCAGCACTATGACTTGATTTTGCACTTATATGATGCTCTAATTGACTTGTATTGATCTTGATGTTTATTGCACTTTATAGAGTATTTTAGATAGTCTAGGAGGTTGATTGAACCTAAGCACACTCAATAAACATATTAGTTCAATTAAATTTTTTGTTAAAGTCAAAACCATAGAGATTGAATAAACCTAAGGTCAACAATGTTTTTATCAAGAACTGAACTAAAGATGAGGTCATATGATTGAGGCAATTAGAGTTTGACTTGACCATGACTCTAGCCAATATCAGAATCTTATAATGAAGGGACATTGAGTGCACAGTAATTATATTCTATAGTTCTTGAGAATCTATGGATAACATTAATTTCTAATTAGGTAGTCGTGACATCTATGCAAGGGTGGAGCCAGAAAAAAATTTCAAAGGGGGCAAACTTTACTTCATCGTAGTATACTAAAAATGTTTCATTCAAAATAAACTAACAAAATAATATCTCATACACTCTAATAATAATTTGAACTAAAAATATATAATATACCCAAAAAATAACACCAAAGATAATCAAAATCAAAATAGATAATTAAAATCATGAGCAAAAAGTAACATCAAATTTAGTTTTCTTCAACGAAAATTTTCATTTGAGAAATTTATCCATAATTATGTATATAATCAAAATCACATAAAAGATAATCAACTATCACAATACAAAAAAAACAAATTATAAATTTAGTTTTTACTATAATAACTAATGAGAAAATTAAAGTAAAAAAATATACATTAAGTTGGGCAAACTAAGTATGTACAATAAAACAAAAAAAAAATTAATTAACAACATATATAATAGATGAGTGACTGAATGCTAAAATTAAATTACTAATCTTGTCAAATTGCTTAGTGCATAATAACTATTAAGCAAATTAAAGAAAAAATATACAAAGAGAAAGAGGTGAGATATGTGTAGCTGATTCGGGAGAAAGAAAAAAAAAATGAGAGGTGAGGTGTGAATTGTCGGAGAAATCAAGTCACAAAGTGAAATTTTATTATTTGGACTTTCTAAAAAATGGACTATTGGATTATTACTATGGATTTACTAAGAGTTTATAAAAAAATTTAATGGGGGAAAAATAAAAAATAAAAAAAAGATATATATATATATTGAAAAAATTTAATGGGGGCAAAATAAAAAAAAATTATACTACATTAAAATGGGGCAGGCCCCCCCCCCCCCCCCCCCCCCCCCTTCTTCTCTTCTTCTCTCTCAAAATCCGCCCATGTATCTATGCTAGGGGTCAGTCACAACTTATGGGAATTGAATATTATTAATTAGACTTAATTTTCATTAAAAGTAAAAATTATTTTCCATTGCCATTTGGACTTGAACCTAGTAAGTCACACACACAAGAATTTCTCCGATAATGACATTATTAATTTAATTATTAATTAAAGTGTTTAATTAAATGATTAAATTAATTGAATTGGATTTGTGCATGTGCAGGGATCTAGCATATCCCGAAATCTAATTCAAAAGTTAAAACTATTAATTATATGATTAAATATTAATTTGGACGTAATTTAATATGTAATATTAAGTTTAAGGAGCAAATAGATATTTGCCACCAATACTAATTTGGATATGAGCCAAGAGATGGGCCATATAGATGTAATTTATTTATTTTTTTTTGGCCAGGGATGTGGAGGGAGGGAGGGGGATCTGAACCCTCTACCTCTAAACGGAGCCGACCCCGTGATTAGAACTAGCCAGCCCTAGGCGGGTAGCTCATCATTTAAATGCCTAGGGATGTTGTCCTTAGGACTTGAACCCATGACCTCAAGGGATCATGGGTACCCCCCTAACCACTTGAACCAAGTGGTGGGAGATAGATGTAATTCAATGGATGATAGATGGGCTTGGATATTAATATGTATTAGTGAGATGAGCCTTATTTAAGTGTTGGGTAAAGCCCATAAGTCTAACTAAAGGGTCTAGTAGAGATAGGCCCATTTAAGAGTTAAATGAGCCCAACTAGTCAAAGCCCACTTACTAAATGAGGTGCCATATAAGCATGTGATGCTCATGCTTACAAGGCAGCCATCTAAGCACATATTTTTCATACAATGTGATTGCATAAATGACACTATGTCAAGGTGTATAAGCATACACCTTTAGTTAGTGGACAATCTCTACATGTATAAGGTTGCTTATTTTACACTCAAAGTAAAAAGTAAGTGGATAATCTCTACATGTATGAGATGGCTTATCCTACACTTAAGCTTAAGTTAGTGGAGAATCTCTACACATGTTGTGGTATGTGAGTGGTGACGCAGCTCACAAGAGACAAGTGATAGAAATATTTTGTTTTTCGATTGTTATTGATATGGGAGGGATATCCTTATAGAGCCAGCCCTGTGATTTTGGAGTCGCCACCCGACCACAATCGGGAAATAGAAAATGAGTTAATGAAAACTCACTTCCCCTGTCAGAGATTTTGGGTTCGGAGAGTCATCATCCACTGCACTGTATTCTTTAATATACATATCTTAAAACACTTATCGCATTACCTTAATTTCAGTTTTAATGATGCATTTACTACATTTGAACATTAGTCAACTTAAGATGGCATTGGATCAGTGCCAGCCTTAGGCAGAGGCCACTAAGGCCTATGCCTCGGGCCCCATAAAAAGAAAAGGCCCCCATATATATATATATATATATATATATATATATATATATATTATTCAATTTTGTGTTAAAAAATAATAGTATTTCAACTAAAGTAAAATTGTAAATAAATTTAACACTATCTATTTAAAAAAATAACTAACAACTTGTTTATTGGCCTAAATTATAGGATTTTGTTGGGAATTGGAAAGAGCATATTTCTGTTATTATACTAGTAATCAACACAATGACTATAACTATTAAAAGTATACTTCCTTGATCAGAGGAAGAACAACGACACAAAATTTATTATTTAACGTTAATTTTTTTTTTGAATTGTTTAACTTAATTATTTATACTCTATATATATTTAACTAAAAAAAATCAAATTATCATCAAGTATTCCAACTATTTTCTTTTGTCCCACTATTTTAATATAGGAATAAAATTGGATTTGGCCCTTAAACTTTTTAGCAAAGTTCAAATTGCCATTTTTTGACCTTTTTCGTTAATTTGCCCCCTGAACTTTTCAATAAAGGTCAAATTAGCCCTAATAATTTCATTTGCACCCCTGTTGTCTAAGATGTGCACAAATATCACAATGAAAATTACAAAAAGCTCCTTAATAGTTTAGTAAGTTAACAAATTAGTGCATACTTTCATAAAAATATTTAGTAAAAAATTTAAATTTTATTTTCTAAAATTATATTTAAACCCTTAATTTATTTATGGTATATTATATTCTTATTTTTAAATTTTAACACATAAATTTAAATTATTTAAATTTATATATTTTAATATATGTATAGTTAACTATCATGAAAAATACATTACTATTATTAGTGTTTAGGGACCAAATATATATATATATATATATATATATATATATATATATGGACATATACTTGTATTATTGAAAAATACATTACTTCAAAATTTTTGACATATTAATTTACATATAAATAACATTATTTACATTATGTGTCAAAAATTCTTAGACTATACCTGTATTAGAATTTCTGAAGTATTATAATATTTGTATTGACATATTAATTTACATATAAGTAATATTATTTCAAATCTTAAAATTATTTATAAGTTAAAAATTATTAAATTTTTTTAAAATAATATATTATAGTTAATTATTTTAAAAGAATAATTTTTTATCATATTAATATAATATATTATTATTTTTAATTTAATACGTAAATTTAAATTATTCATAATAATATTTTCCTTAAATTTTCTTAAAAAATTCTTAAAAATACGTAAATTTCTTAAAAAAATTATGTCCCTAAACACTAATAATAGTAATGTATTTTTCATGATAGTTAACTATAAATATATTAAAATATATAAATTTAAATAATTTAAATTTATGTGTTAAAGTTTAAAAATAATAGTATAATATTCCATAAATAAGTTAAGGGTTTAAATATAATTTTAGAAAATAAAATTTAAATTTTTTACTAAATGTTTTTATGAAAATATGGACTAATTTGTTAACTTACTAAACTATCAGGGAGTTTTTTATAATTTTTATTGTGATATTTATGTACATATAATACAATAGGGATGTAAATGAAATTTTTAGGACCAATTTGACCGTTATTGTAAAGTTCAGAGGGCAAATTGATGAAAAGGTCAAAAAAGGCAATTTGAACATTGCTAAAAAGTTTAAAGGCCAAATCAAACTTTATTCCTATAAAATATAACCAATATATACTCTCCTAATATCTTTTATTGGGCTTTCGCTATAGTACAAACATTTGTATCTATACAAATAAAATTACAACTGTTGGATTTATTTTTATTTAATTATAACCATTGATTTTTTTTTTTGTACCAATACTTGTAAATTGTATCAATAACTACAATCAAATTAGTAATAATCTAACGGTTCAAAATCTATTTGTATTGATACAAATGGTTGTATTGTAAAATGACTCCTTTTATTGTTACACTACCAACAATACTGAGCAATAGAGCAATAACATAAAATTGGCTTTTGCTACAGTGCAAATGTTTGCACCAGTACAAATGAACATCTGACCTTCTATAGTAGGTTACTAACTGTCTATAGCAGGTAAATGGCATCGGTTACTTCTAGTGTTGTAATGGTCTGATTTTCTTTCTTCCTTCCTTCCTTCACTAACACAACACCTCATTTTCTTCTTCCTTAATTTCTTTCATTCGGTATCTCCCCAAAACCTCCAAAAAAAAAAAAAATTAAAAGCAAGCTAAGCTATGGGAAATCATTCTACATAAATGAAAAAGGATGTGAAAGGGAATTAAGGTTCGAGAAGCAAGCGGATGGGCATGTCTCATAGAAAGTTGTTGGCTGAGGAAGAGATGTTGCACATGCAAGCTCTCTCTATGGCTCTTAATCACCACCAATTGTCTCAAAAATTCCTAAGATCCATGTCCCGAAGGATTTGCTCCACCAATTCTCGCAGGCCAAATCTTTCTGATCCTTTCTCTAATGGAAAATAACTGGTACTCTACTCCACTTTCTTTTTTTCCCCTGTATTCCCGAAGGATTCCTCCTTTTACTCACAATTTGGCAATTATTCAATCTCATGCACTCTTTTTTTGGATTTTGTAATTTCAGAACCAGTAATTGTGTTGATGTGCTTGTTAAATTAATTAGTTGAGTAAATTGAATTGAATCAATAATTATGTTGTTGATATTATACAATGCATTCTAGATGTTTGATAAAATACCTATAAGAAGAGTGAATGTATATATATACACACATTATGTTTCTAAGTGTTTGATAAAGATTTTATTTGTTTCACTTGTACGGATTGATTTTATTTTATTTGACACATCATTTCTTGAAAACATTTTTAAGGGGTAGTTTATTTTGGATTGTTGCAGCTTTAATATTTAATGATCTTAGTTTCCATTTGATTTGGCAAAACCTAGCAATCTTGAATTCTTATAATTTGATTTGGTTGTTCAAGTTTTGACTGATTTGGCTCTTATAATCAGATGAGCTTACATTTGTTCTGATGGGGAATAGTGATGGTTAGATCTTTTGGTCCCTTTGCTTGTCATTTAGTTTGGTGGGTCTTAGCTTTTTACTGTATGATTGATTTTCTAGTTTTCATCATTTTTTTTTTTTGCATTTTTTCATGTCACTAATCAACATGGAAACAAGTTATATAAGGATGATGTGACTAAACAAATCCAACAGGTAGATCTGCAATTAACTCCAACTAACTAAAATTTATTGTAGAATTTAGACAATTTGGAGAAAGGAATACTGGAAATCCAATGTCATGGTGCAATTCAATGGAGTGTCAGTTGGTTTTGATCTTTAGTATATAAGTTGATTCTTGACTGTATTCTATATTCAGTAGAGGACTTTTTCTATTTCTTGTTCTTAGTGTTTCAAGTCCATCTTTCAATATTGGAATTTTGTGTTATGGTTGATTTTTATACTCATTTTGAATCTAGTATTCTCTTGATTAATTTGAGAAGCAAAAAATTTTAAGAAAAAAAAAGGCAGAGATCACAAATTCCATATAAAGATAGGGTAGAAAGGCATTGGTTAATAAAAATCATGGAAGAAGCAGAACCAATAAAATTGACAATTTATTATGTTCAACTTTATTTTTGTAGAATACAAATTTAATTTATTTAATTACACTCTTTTAAGAAATCAGTATGTTAATACTACAAGAACTAGACAAGGAAGAATGAGCATTTGATGTTTGGTCTGTACAATTTTAGCATTATTATTTATGGGGCCATGTGAATTTAGAGTCTTGTTAATGAGTTAATTTATCTGTCACAGTCACTGGGACCAAGAGCATGCAGCTTTCGGTCTTTAAAATGGTATGTTGGTGTCCAAGCTGCGACAGAAAATACAACTATTGAATTGACCGGAAGAGACCGACCATGCTTGCTTTCAGAAGTTTTTGCGGTTCTAGCTGACCTGAAATGTAATGTGGTGGCTGCAGAAGTTTAGACCCACAATTCACGAATGGCATCTGTTGTTTACATCATTAATGAAGCTACAAGATTGCCCATTGATGATCGTGATAGGCTAACTAAGATCAAGCAGCTCCTCCTATATGTTCTTGTTGAGATTTCTCAGACCATAAACATGAACATGAACAGTAGAAGAAAGAAAAACAGAGTTGCAAATCAATTTTCTAAAACTTCATATTTTTCTCTATTACTTACTTCATATCTTTTCATTGATACATATAGAAGAGGGAGTACAAAAGGTTAATCATAACCACTACACTTCCTACCATGTCATTAGGTAGTAGCTAATAATAAAACTTCATATTCTAAACAGTAAAAGAAACATTTCAGCACACATTACTATCATTTCAGCATACATTTTTCTGCACATACATTTCCAACCGTACATAAGCAAAAAATACATACATTAACAAAATACACCAGCTCTAGAGTATGTAAGAAAAATATCAACTCTAACACTCCTCCTTGATACTTTTCTTGAAGACTCCAAACTTGCTTCTCAGAACATTAAACATTGCAGACCTGATATTCATCAAATTAACATTCTCATTCTTCTTAACCTCTTGAATTTTAGGAACATCTTTATCTACAATTAGAAAATCATTAGCATACATAGACTCCATCAATATTTTTTCACTTCCATGGAGAACAGAGCTAACTTGGCTCCTCCTGAATTTTTTTTTATATTAATTCTACTACACCAATATTTTGATACCTCCATCAGCAATTCACATACTTGATACTCCTCCTGAATTTTCAAAAGTGTTGTGCAATTTGTGGTTTCTTCCAAACATACATTCCATCCTCTATGAACATTAACCATTAACTTGATTTTCAGACATAAACCATTAATGCTAACATTCACAGCAACAATACCATCATCATCCATAAAATGAGTTGAAAAAAGAACATCCAACTCATCATTCTTGACATTTTTCTTATTTCTATGCAAATAAGCACTTCCATATAAGTGAACTTCATTGCTCACTACATCAAATTCTTCATCCATATCATATTCAACCATTTTGAAAAAATCAGCAACCATACCATAATCTGCCATACATGTAAGAGTTTTAAAACTTTCATTTCCAAATCTCTCACCACCAACCATACTTCCATTAATTTCACCATCATATTCATGATTTTTCATAACATCAGGATTCACATAAAAGCTATCCCCATCCATTTTAACCTTAATAATCTCACCACCACATGAATCAAGAATTAAACAATAATCATCTATGAAACAAACACCATAGCCATCTTTCATCAATTGAGCAACACTAATCATATTTTGATCTAACTCAGGAACCAACAACACATCATGAATTAATTTTAAACCTTAGTTAGTGTGAACAGAAATTGTACCTCTTCCCTTGGCTTAAATAACATCTCCATTACCAAGTTTTACTTTGCTTCTAACAGCTCTATCAAGAAAAGTGAAGAAGCTTTCATCCTTTGCCATATGATTCGTACAACCACTATCCACATACCACACATATTTTGGAGCTTAATGACATGTTTGGGCAGCCATGAATAATTGTTCTTCAGCCTGAGGTTGCTTATCGACAAAGTTAACTTGTTGTACAACTTGCATTTGAGTCTGATTTTGCTTGGCTTTGCAAAACATCTCCCTATGCCCCCATTTCTTACAATGATAACATTGAATTTGTGGCTTCCCCTTGTACCAACAATCTTTGGTTAAATGGTTTGTTCTTTTGCATATAGAACAAGGAGGAAACTTGTCATTTGTAGCTGAATCACTTGAGTTCTCACCCATTTTGCCTTTTTCCTTTTGATCACCACCATTTCTTCCATGTTTTTGCCATTTTTTATCCTTTGTTAAAGGTTGCACACTTGTTTTTCTTGTTTGAAAAACACCTTCGGTTGCATCACCATCTTTCATGGAATTTCTTTGCTCTTAAGCTTGTAATTTGTTGATCATTTCAGTAATAGTCAGCTTTTTGAGGTCACAAGACTCCTCAATCGCTGCAACTTTTGCTTCAAATTTGTCGGGTAGGCTGACCAACATCTTTTTGACCACCTTGTGATCTTCCATAACCTCACCATAAAGTCTCATCTGGTTCACCAACTCCATTAGCTTTGAAGAATAACCTTTGATAGATTCATTCTCCTTCATCCTCAACATTTTATACTCCCTTGAGAGAGTTAGCAATTTGATAGGTTTAACTCTTTCATTTCCTTCAAAACTTTCTTTCAACCCATCCCATATTTGCTTGGCTGTTTCTATATGCATGATACTTGTAAACACACCATCGGTTAAGGTTGAATGCAGACATGTTACAGCTTTGTCCCTTTTTTGCTTTTCCTCCTCATGTTGCTTCATTTGAGCTACGGTTGGATTAACACTCAATGGAGGAACTTGCTTATCTACTTGTACGATCTCCCATAAACCTTGAGACTTTAAAAAATCTCATTTTTACAATCCATATTTGATAGTTTTCCCCAGAAAATTGAGGTATAACAATAGCAAGATTGCTGCTTAAAGCCATTCGATGACACTCAAGTGTTTGATCTCTCAAAGTCTCCCTATAAATTTTTGTTTAAACCTCATCGCCCCTTAAGAATACCGCTCTGATACCACTGTTGAGATCTCTCAGACCATAAACACAACCATAAACATGAACATGAACATTAACGTGAATAGTAAAAGAAAGAAAAATAGAGCTGCAAATCGATTTTCTAAAACTTCATATTTTTCTCTCTTACTTACTTCATATCTTTTCATTGATACATATAGAAGAGAGAGTAAAAAAGGTTAATCATAACCACTACAATTCCTACTATGTCATTAAGTAGTAGCTAATAATAAAACTTCACATTCTAAACAGTAAAAGAAACATTTCATCATACATTTTTCTGCACATACATTTCCAACCATACATAAGCAAAAATTACATACATTAACAAAATACACCAGCTCTAGAGTATGTAAGAAAAGTATTAACTCTAACAGTTCGGAAAGGAGATAGAGATTAAAGAAGTGCCAATACGGCTGTTTCTATGGGTTCCACTCATAAGGAAAAAAGATTGCACCATATGATGTATGCTGATCGTGACTATAATATGGAAGATTGAGATTATGGGTCAACAAGTGAGCGAAGCAAACCCAATGAAAAGTGAAACAATTTAAGTAGTTAGAGAACTCAGAAACTGTACCTTGTAGTGTCTACACTGGAAACCAATATGGCATATGTTTGGTTGTTACAGGCTTACAGGCCAAGTATTTACTAATGTTCATTATAAGGAAAAAAAATGCATTCCAAGGAAGAAGAAGTCAAACGAGGACTTTCTTTACATGTATGCACATGTCCACTGATTTGGGAGTAAAGATACTCCATGGAAATTTAAACTGTACATAGGTTTGACATTAAAATATTCAGATCATGTGAAGTTTTCTATGGGTTTTCACCCAATTCTCTAAATAGTTTGATATCAG
>CATIWK010156197.1:0-11491 GCA_949634005.1 Mallotus japonicus
GATAGAATTGACAAAAAGCCATCCCCCCACTTGGGGCTACAAGCCTACAACTTAGTTATAGTAAACAAGGAATAATGATGTACTTAGTAGTGATGTAATGGTGATGCAGAAGTCTTTTATCTCCGGAAAAAAAAAAAAAAACCGTATGCAACAAGAACTTGGAAAAGAAAAGGGAAATATACCAAAATTTTGTGTTAAAAAAATTACCTCTTCATGGCTAATACTGGATGTTGCTGGATAGATAGATAGTAGCCTATGTTGCAAAGTTGCTTATATGAAGTATTGCGCCAGAAAGACTTGTTGTATAGGCTTCAATAGGCATGTGATTTAGATGATTTAGTGGTATGACTACAGGTTCTTCCAGGAAGGCTACATCGAATTTGTTGCTAATTGCAAAGTCAGTCAATTATTGTTTTTCACTTTATTTTAGGCCAGGAATATGACTTTATTGTTTAAAGTTGCTATAGATATATCAATGGAGTAGTCTAGAGATTTTTTTTTAAGAGACATGTCATTTGGGTTGTAAACGAGTCGAGCTGCTTGCGAGCAATTCAGTGTTCGGTTCAATAAAAATTCGTTCGAATTCGTATATTGAACTTTGTTTAATAAACGAGCTGAGTTCAAACTATATAAAACTTGGCTAGTAAAGCTCGTATAAACAAGTTCAAATAGAAGTTCGTGAGCCAGCTGATAATTTTAATGTTTAATAATATAATTTTAGATATATAATACATATATAAATTCTTATTCTAAAAATATTTTAGAAAATATATTATTAGAATAAAATTATAATTTTTATTAAATAAATTATAATATATTTAGTAAATAATTTGTTTTCAATTTTTTAATTTTAGTTTACATTTATTAAAATTTTTTTAAACTCATTTAAACTCGTGAACAACTCATGAACACTAAATGACATAGCAAGTTCGGCTCAATTCTAAGTGAACCAAGTCCGAGTTAACTAAAGTTCAGCTCAACTCGACTCGATTACACCCCTACATGTTGTGGTTAGAGATATGTTGTAGGCTGCTAAATCATAAATTTTTTTTTTGTCCTTATAATTTTTTTGGTGGCTCACGAAATTAGAGACAAAAAAATAATGTCAGGAACCCATGATACACTATTTTTGTCACGGAACTACACCAATCTTTTTTCCTTTTAAAATAATCTGAAATGTAAAATTTAAATTTTACTGTTATTGATTCATGAAATTAACATATTTAAAATAGTAGAATTGCCTCATAAGTTATTTAACCTTAATGTTAATCCAAAACAACTTGCTACCATTAATATAATGATATGTTGAAAAAAGAATCCCCTCTTCATAATTATCACATTGATATTTGAATTTATTTTTCAAATTCAGCTTTTGACATTCAATTATTTGAATGAATTATACCGAGTTAAATATTTTAATGGTCATTCAATTTTGCACTGATTTTATTTTAAGTACTAAATTTCAATTGATTTTTTTGGTAATAAAATTTTAATTTAAATATCATTGACAGGCCATCTGGTGACGTTTTGCTGATGAGACAACGAGATTAACTTTGTCAAAAATTTTATTTGACCTTTGTTCAGAAAAAGAAATTTATTTGACCTTTATTCAAAAGTACAAATTTAAAAATATTTTCTTATAATAATTAATTTGAATTTAAAGTGTTAATATAATTTTTTTAACATTCACTTATTTTAATTTTAATTTAAAAATATTTTATTTATATGTATAGTTATGGATAATATCAATATTTATAATTAAAATTAAATTTACATTTGCATAATTAATTTTTGCTGATTATTTAATTATGAATTTCAAAATTTTTAAAATATTTTATTTATATGTAGAGTTTTGAACAATGTCGATTTAAAATTAAAATAAAACTTACAATTGCATTACAAAATTTTGTTGATTACGTGATTATGAATTTAAAATTTGCAAATTTATCTTTTTCATAATCTAATTTTTTTATAATTTTGCAAATATTAAATTTTTTAAATTTTTGTCTAAATTATTTTAATTTTCAAAAAAAATTATAAAATAATATTTTATTATTTTTAGTAATTAGATGTGACAAGATTAATTAATGGACTAAACATATTGGTGATCATCAAACTTTATACTTATTTCATTTTAAATATTAAATTTCAATTGGTTTCATTTTTGTCACCAATCTCAATTAGCATTTAACTTATATGCTGGTGTGATGAATATTTTTTGAATATTTTAAGTTTGGCTGCCCCATCTGCAAAACCACGTGTTGAAAATAAATCAATTGAAGTTTAATACCTAAAGTAAAATTAGTTTAAAATTAGATGACCACCAAAATATTTAACGAATTATACTTTATTTGAAGTTTTTTTTGGAAGTCTTAGTAAATAATTTACTTAAATTATTAATAGTGATTGAATGAATTTGTGCTGAAATAAACTATTTTTAGTTTTCGTATGGCAATGAATCCTACAGGGTTTTGTATGATTAACACAACATGTAGTTGTTGAAGGATTCTTGCATTGTGGGTTAAATATTTTTGTCGTCACTCAACTTTACACTTATTTTATTTTGGATACTAAACTTCAATTCGTTTCTTTTTGATAACCAAACTTTAATTTAAGTATTATCGATAGGTCACCTGGTAGCATTTTGCTGATGTGGTAGTCGGATTTGAAATATTCAAAGAATATTCACCACATCAGCATATATGTTAGATGCCAACTCTGTACCTTAGATTGATAACTGAAATGAAACAAATTGAAATTTAGTACATAAAATAAAATAAATGTATAGTTAGATAACCATCAATATATTTAATCCTAACAAATAATTAATAATTTTTTAATTTTCTAATTATAATTAGCGTTGTATTGTATTAGAATTTAATCTCATTTATTAATATAATATAATATTAATATTAATAATTTATTAATAAGTTAATATTATTATAAAATTATTATTATTTTAATTTATAATTATAATTATTATTATGTATGCAGCATTATAAACTAGAACGTCATCCCTTATGACTCATTAGTAACTTATATTTGGTAATGACATTATACTTATACATTTTGATACATATATATTTTTTAATTTTTTGAATTCAATCAGTAGGCATTTTTTCGATAAATAAATAAATGTTCAATTCCTTTATAAATCAGCTTTTGATTGAATAAATTATATAGTTTATGTTTAAATTATATATCTGATACTAATTAAAGGTGATAGAAAAATAACTATATTTTAAATTTTATTGGTAAAAAGTAGTTAACTCTTATTAACATTTAATTTAACATTACTTTTGTTAATAAATTCTCTAATTTCATTTTGACATGGTTAATTAATGGGTTAGATATGATTTTTTTTAATATAGGTCAAATAAATTTCTTGTAGTGGTTAATTAACGGGTTAAATATATTTGTGGTCACCTAACTTTGCACTTATTTCATTTCAGGTACTAAAATTGGTTTCATTTCAATTACCAATTTAAGTTGGCATCTAGTAGGGGTATACACGGTATAGGGGAATCTGGGGATTTAAAATCTCCGAAACCGTACCAAATTTCAGGGATTTCAAAAATTAAATTTCTATTACCAGTACCAAATTAAAAAATCTCCATACCAGTACCATACCATTTTTCCAAACGGTTCGGTACGGGGATTCGGTTCTTTCAGAACTAATCGGTACGATACAGTCCAAAATGAAAATTCGGAAATTTATTTTATATGCAAATTTATACTATTAATTGAATTTATATTTATTATTAAAAATTTGATATGCTATATAATTGAATTTACTTTTCATTTATTGTTTTAAATTTAATTCCTATGACTGAAAACTAAAAACATATATAATATGAATTCAACAAACTGATATGCGACGTTTATAAAACGTCACTAAAACTTAATTTTAGAGACGATTTAACAAAACGTCACAAAATCTTAATTTTAGAGACGATTTTTAAAAATGTCATAAAAAAGTATCATTAAGCGACGTTTATAAAACGTCACAAGCACTTTTAGGGACAATTTTAATGTGGTGGGAATATTTTCGGGGTGAGCGGGAATTTATGCACCGTTTTAGAGATGATTTTTGTAAAATGTCGCAAAATGTAATATTTAGAGACCATTTTTATTGCGTTGCAAAAATAAAATGTCTCTAATTCCACATTTTGTTGTAGTGGTTGTTACTAATAACATTTTTTTTATTTCTTATATTTTAAGTTTAAATTGTGTTGTAATAAACATTTCACATTCTTGTTTATTAATTGAATTATTGTAATATAATAGACATTTTACATTTTACTTGTCAATTGAATAATAACAATAGTAGTAGTAGCAATAGCAACAACAACAACAACAATAATAATATTAATAATATTAAAATTAATACAAATATTGTGTTAGTAATTTATTTATTATATTTTAAACACAAATTATATATATTAATTTTTATCATATATTATTATACATATGTTACGTAATATATATTGCTTATAATATAATGAAAATACATAATTAAGTTCACTATTATTTATTCATATATATATATTATTATTAATATTCGGTACCATATTCGATTTTTTGTTCGGTACGGTTCTCAGTTCGGTTTTTTGTAAATATCCAATACCGTACCAAATTAGTTATAAAATTTAGTTCGGTTTGTGGTTAAAATTATTCGGTTTGGTACGGTTTTAATGTCTTTTGGTTCGGTTCGATATTTTTCTCCGTCCCGTGTACAGCCCTAACCTTTGCTGCAAGTTTCATCCGAGGTTTTGCTTTTTTTTTTAGAAAAACTTCTCGGATAGAATCTATCCAAATTTTTTGAATAGAAAGGATATTTTAGTAAACTTATGTGGGACTATGAGGTTATTTATGAAAAATTTTAATATATACTTTTTTTTATTATTATAACCCTAATTTTCTCTCTCTTTTATTATCACAGTCACTCTTGCCGCGCTGCCATCTATTATGGCGTAGCCTTCGCCCGTTATCTATGATGCCTCCGCTGTTATCCGCCTCCTCCACCGTTATCTCATCGTGCCACCTTCTTCTACTCTTATGTCTCGGCCTTCGCCCTCCTATTCTATTACAACATCCACCCTCCTCTGTCAAGCCATCATGTTGATTTTAAGTTTGCAAGAAAAATTTCTAATAACTCACTTGGCCCAATGATCACCATAATCATCCAAGATTAAGGGTAAGGACAGAAACTGGATTATATTATTTTCTCATGTGTCTACAAGAAACATTGTTGTTGATGATGTTGCTGCTAATGATGATGATGATGATGGTCATCAGATTTGTAAGCAGATTGCCAAGCAATAACTCCTTGATGTTTGAAGAAAAGTCATGTATTTTGACCTTGTATATATATTTTTAAACAAATTGCCAACTATTAATCAAATCAAATCATTAGATTTATTGCCAATTGGAGTCGAGCTTATTAAAATGAACGTGGAGCTGAATCCGATATTCAGGAGGTGTGGTAATGCGGAGGAAATGGTGGAGCATGGTTTTAGGGACTGTGAGTGGAGCCAAAAATTTTGGTATTTTAGTAGTTTAAGGATCGCCATTTCAGAAGATGATTCTCGAACTTCGATCAGGGATTGGACAGATAAACAAAGAAGCTCCTTCCCTTCAAAGGTGTTTGCCACTTTTTTCTCGCTTGCTTGGTATAATTGGTATGCAAGGAACTGTGTCATCTTTAAGAACGAATTTTTGGATATAGTTTCTTGTCATCAGCGGGCTTAAAAGACCCTTTTGGATTTTGAAGAAGCAAATGTGAGAGATAATCCTCAACTTGTAGACATGCACATATCAGGAGGTCCATTAATATCTCAACAATATTTTAAAATTGTCTCAGATGCTGCCATTAGAGGTGATATAGGGTGTGGGTTCAGAGTTGCAATATGGGATAGCCGGGGCCAAGTCATTGTGGCAAAGGTTCAGAAGACAGAAGCAGTAGTGTCGCCGGAGATTACTGAGGCTCTAACCTGTCGCATGGGGGTTCAATTGGCACAGTCCATGAATTTGAATAAGGTTATCAGCGGCTCTGATTGCTTGTCTTTGGTTCAAAAGTTAAAAGCGTCTTCCCCAGACTTCATTAAACTTGGATAAATTGTTGTAGATATTCAATTTATTTATGCAAATTTTAGTCAGTTTTCCTTTTCTTTTATTCCTAGGAAGGATAATAATATAGCTCATAGCCTAGCTCAGATGTCTTTTAATATTAGTCAGTCAGAATTTTCTTCATTCAATGCACTCCCCTGTGAAGTGCTTCAGCCTATGAACTGTGTTTGAGTTTTCTCAATGAAGTTCATTATTCTTAAAAAAATATATAGATTTCATTTATGTCATGCAGTAGAATTTATTTAAATGATTCCGATTCTTTATATGATAATAGCATTGTAATTGTAAGAATTAATGTCTTCAAATTGACAGCATTTTACAATGAAATGTATTCGTCCATTGAATGCGTGTATTGCAACATTTCTGAGATTGAGAAGCATATGGTTAAGATTGAATTTATCTTATAATTTTGGCGACCTGTATACAAACCATAATCCTCAACCAAAATAGTAACCCCAGGTTCTCAATCTCACAAAATGAAAACTGATGTCCTCATACTAAATTAAGTAGGTGAGACCTCTTTGTCACATCCGTAAACTTAAGGAATTCTAATATTATAAGCAGCAGTGGTGTAGAGGATAAAAAATTTAAAGTTCCTCAGCTTGAAGCCAGAACTAATATTGAACAGGTTGCCTCTGTAAAGACTGCAATGGAAAAGACCTGCAACATCATGCCCAAACAAGAAACTGTTATTATTGATGATAATAACAAGAATAGTACCCATGAATCAGTTGAGCCTATGGTGATTGAGAAGTTCTCATCTTCGCTAGCGTCATAGTCCTCGGAGACGACGCAGGGAGCACCTGGTACTGATCAGGTGGTGGTGCCGCAGGCAATGAATATGTGCTTCTGCTGTAATAAAAAAAAGTGGGCTTGACTAGATTTGTGTGCAAGTCAGTCTTAACCCACATAAAGAAAAAGAGAAACAGTAGACAAATAGAGCAAAGGGATAATTGGAAAAGTCATTTTCCCTCTTTCCAACACAAGGGCTATAATAATTTTTTTTACTATCATTGACTTTTTCCTATCTAAAAAAATTTGGATAGATTCTATCCAAATAGCATTGCTCTTTTTTTTATGGGATAATTACTATTACCCTCCGAGGTTAGACTCTAATTACTACTTGGTCCCCCCTTTTTCAAAAATTAATTGATACCCCCTCTAATTTGTATTCTATTACCAAAAAAGCCCTTTTGTCACTTTTTCTCCCATTTTACCATTAGTTTTCATATCAACCTATTTCACTGTAATTAAAAATCCCAAAATACCCTTAAATTACTTGATATAAGACAACAATGAAGAATATGATGAAAAAGACATCTTCTTCTAGTTGAAAGTTCCGGTCTTAAAAAAATTAAAGTTTTGAAAGATTGAAGTGTGTATACTGCTATAAAGTTTAAGGTAATGCTGTTTATTTGTTATTTTTGGTAAAAGTATAAGATGAGCATGGGTAATTTATTAAAATTGAAAAAATTAGGATTTATAACTAATGTCGATGGTGAGAAAAGGGCTGTATTTTATATTTTGTTGATGTCTATAAAGCTTCATTCATTATTGATGTCTATTGTATTATGTAAGTTTCAAGTAGATTATGACTAACAAATAATGGATTAATGTTGCAGGGTGGTCATAATGTCTGAATGAAGAGCAAGTGGATGGGAAGGAACATACTTGAATGTGAATTGCATATGCGGGAAAAAAGCTGGAATCAAGATATGCGATAATGCAAAGAATAGAAACAAGTTGTATTATTACTGTGTGCAGGGAAAATGCATAGGTTTCCTTGGATGGTGCATTCCAGCTACTACCTTCCCAACTAGCCCAAGCATAGATAACCTGAGGCAAAGAAATATGAGCATGAGCATAGGGTTGATTAATGAAATTAAAGATGATATTTTAGTGTTGCAGTGTGAAAATAGGAGGCTATGTGGCTTAATGGAAAATTATGAAGCTAGCTTGCGAAATATTCAATTTTTTACTGTATTATCAAGTATATCATCTTTTATGGTTGTTGGGTTTTTTCTGTTGCTTCTTTTAGTAGTTGAAGAATGCAATGAAGAAATCTTTTGGGCACTTTTTGTATTAAATAATGTTGATTGTGGTAGGGGAACTTATTATGGTGTGTTTTAAGTAGCATATTGGGGAATGATGAATGGCCTGAACGACCTTGTTCTTGAACATTACAACAATGTATTTTGCTTTAAAATCAATTTGAACTATCTATGAATGGTAAATAAAAATTTTGTTTGCCACTGTAAATCAAAATTTTGTTTGCCACTGTTCTTAATGTTTGATTAGATGATGTTGAGTAGAAACTGAGTCCCACAATTTTAAGTTCATAAAATTAAGATGTAAGAGACAGTACCATAAAAACATGACAGTGATAAGTTTATAAAACAAATATCATTAGATACATTGTACTTAAGTATTACACTTCTCCAAATATTTATAGAATACAATGCCAAAGTACAATGAAGCAAAAGAATATTATGCTATGCACATAATCTGTTTCTTGTTCACTATGCAAATTGCCAAAATATCATGTTTTTAAAAGAACAAAAAGTATTTAATTATAGCCAGATATAACAAAAAGTATCACCAAATATCTGACTCATATTTTTCCAAAAACTAAAAAGTTGATGTCTGAGTTCGAAAATATCAACTGGTCATGCTAGGAAAAGCTCGTACACTTGGGGCAATCTACCTTGCTCTTGCACTTTGACCAAGCTGAGAAGAACTTGCCCTTAGAGCAGGCTGAGAAGCACTTGTACTTGCATTCATTGGAGCTAGTTGGTTACTTGTTCTAGTAGTTCTTATAGTTGGCTGTCTGCTTGTAACTCTTTTTGCAAGTGGAGCTTTTTATGGTGCCTCTAAAAATGTTAAAGAAAACTGAAGTTAAAACCACATTTTAATCAAGTTATAACTAGAAATTGATGTTTTAAAAAGCAAAATAGATTACCCTTTTGTCATTTGTTATTCTTCGGCAAGTTCTTTTGTTGTGACCTAGTTGGCCATAAATTTGACATTTAACGGTGCATGATCTTTTACTCTCTTTGACTAGAGCTGGTTCATCTTCTCCTCTTCTTCTATTAATCCTGGACCTTTCAGGATGCCTTTTCAATTGTGGAGGTAACAGATGGAGTGATGTATCAGTTGTCTCCATCTCCATCTCCATTTCAGGCATAGGGAGGATTGTACCTTCATAGGCTTTCAGGTATCTCTTAACAGTGTAGTAACCATCATAATAATCTTCTGGATTTTCTCTTTTGTAACTAATATAAATTAGTGCATGCTTACAAGGCATGGCATTCCATAAATTTTCTTCCACTTACAGCTACAAATTTTCTGACTTAATTTAACAGCAAACCTCACTTTCCCATCCTTTACCTTAAATTCATCTAACCTGCCAGATACAATAGTGCATGTTCTTTCTTTAATGACCCTGTTTAGTGTTTTTTAGCTTACGGAGTCAACCTACCCTCCCATGTACAACCTTTTGCATACCTCTTATGCAACCTTGTCATGCATTTAGTTCTAAAACTATCAAATAGTTGAACAATTGGAAGCATGTGAACTTTTAACAACCAAGCATTAAAGGACTCAGTCATATTATTAGAAATATGTTCACTCTTTGCATCAGCTGAAAATGCATGCCTTGTCCAATGTGCTAATGGTATTTTAAGCAAGTAATTGAAAGCCTTACCATCTTCATGCTTTTTCATTTCTTTCATAACTTGCTAAAATTCATATCCATGTGTGCTCCTAGCAGCAACCCAAAATTGTTTTCTGACAAATAATGTTATAAATTTTTTTATAAAGTTTGAGAAAATATATTTATGAAATGCACTTGGAAACTTCATTTTCATAGCATCGATAAGCCCCTGAAAAAAGCAGTACAACTCTTGAAACATGAGCTTAATAATATAAAATAAATATATTACACTAACCTTTAAAAAATGACATCCAAAAATGAAAAAAAAATGTAGTACATAATAATAACCTTTTGTCAATCAGACATAAAGGTATAATGTCTGTTTTCATCTTCTCCTTGTAGATGGCGGGGTTTAGCGCACGTCCAAGTTTCTTACAACTGCGACACTGTTTGAGCTCAGGGCTCTAGAGAACACACTACCATTGTCACAAAGACATGACATGGAGATGTGGAGTTGCCACCTAGGGTAATAATTGGGACAAATTGATGAGTGGTGGTAAACTCGATTCTCTAAACAAGTTGCACCACAACCAGGAATTCTGGATACGGAATACCAACTTCTCTAGTCTTGTGTTCATTTAGAATTATTTTATTAACCACTATTTCATCCTCTATTTACATGCAATTTCATATAAACCTAATTTAAACATCCATATCCCAAAGGCAACTAATCATGAAAAAGCATATAAGAAATGCATACATTCAAATCATATAAGCCCTAAGTTAGTCTAATCTACATATTTTAATTAAAATAAGCTAAGTTTACATGTTATGAAAGCTTAAATTAGTGGACCTAATTTTATATGTTTTAATTCTAAAAATGAGCTAGATCTACAAATTATGAAAAGACTTTAATTAATGAGCCAGGTCCAAATTAATTTTGTTAACTAAAAAATGGGCCTATGTCTAAATTAATTAGGTGAGCCTAAATGCTTTTAGCCTAAAATCTAATCAATTATGAACCTAAAATCAATTTTATTAATTAATCCTAAAAACCTAATTAATTAAAAGTGAGTCTAGTTATTAACCTAAACCCTAAAAACAAAAGAAAACAAATAAACATGCAAATCATAAAAGCAAATAAAGCAAAATAACTAAAAACATAACAAAACAATGAATAATCATAAAAATAAGGGTTATTTGCAAAAAAAAAATCATGACTTTTAGTGGTTTTTGCAATTTTAACCAAACATTTCAATTTTGGCAAAATAAAACACTAATTTACAATCTGTGGCAATTCGAATCACCGATCACAATTCCGGTTAACTTCTGCCTTCCTGTCAGGCCATTGTTGGGTCCACCTTCCACACTGGACCTTTCACTAGAGTTTATTGTGTGTTGGTTAACCCAACAATGGCCTGACAGGCAGGCAGAAATTAACCAGAATTGTGATCGGTGATTCGAATTGCCAAAGATTGTAAATTAGTGTTTTATTTTGCCAAAATTGAAATGTTTGGTTAAAATTGCAAAAACCACTAAAAGTCATAATTTTTTTTTGCAAATAACCCTAAAAAAAATGGTATATTAAATGTGCCTTTTAATCAATTCTTTTGTAGTGCCTATTGGATGCATGCCAATGAGACCTAATAAGTCCATTTCAATTTTAATCTCGAGCTCTAATCAAGTTTAAAATTAATTCAGCTCAGATTT
>CATIWK010156222.1:0-16203 GCA_949634005.1 Mallotus japonicus
AGATAAACAGCCAATAAAATTTCTTCTTGCTCTATTAGAAGCAGTCAGGTGGAAGAATCTAGTGTTACGATCCCCTAATTTGCACCAAAGAGCTCGGGACTTTTGCCTCCACAAACTCTCTTTTTGTCTTTCACTAGTCCATAGCTGCCTCCAAATAACACTCCTCTTTCTGGAAAGATCTGATCTGATAGAAGTGTCTGCAAAATTGACAGTTTCTAACTCCACATCAATTCTATCAAGGTCATCTTCAAGACTGGAGATCATCGAGTCCAGGTCCCCAAAAACCTCCCTGTTCCATTGCTTTAGCTTGAATTTCAGCAATTTTAACTTCTTGACAATAGCTTTGCCATTAGAAGGAACATTAAAACCATCCCACCATAGCTTAACGTTTCTGAGAAAATCTGGGGATTGAAGCCAGCAGTCCAGAAATTTAAATGGCTTTGGTCCCCAGTTGTAATCAGAGAGGGTAAGGAGGAGTGCACAGTGATCTGACAAACCTTTATGCAAGCACCATTGTTTAGATCTTGGGAAAGAGAAACCCCATTCTGCGTTGATGAGAAATCGATCAATTCTACTCATTGAGGTTGAATTACTCCAAGTGAAATTCTTACCAATAAGTGGTAAGTCAATCAGTTGTGAATTACGGACAAAAAATTGAAAATTCTTTGAAGGCTGAAGGGATGAAGTTGAGTTTCTGTCAGAAGGCTTCAAAGTAGAATTAAAATCTCCTGCGATTAAACACGGAGTAGAGTAGTGCATTAAAAAGCTCTCAAGCTCAACCCATAAGGCATTTTGATCAGAAATAGAATTAGGAGCATAAACATTAACTATGACACACATCACCTGGTTGTGAGATAAGGTCCCTTCAACTGCCACCCAGCAAGAGCCTTTGTGGACTCCAGAAGCCACAAAAAAAGCAGGATTCCATGAAAATAATAAACCTCCAGACGCACCCAAAGATGGGCAAAATTCAAACTCAGCAACAGACCCACCCCAAATCTGGTTAATAGCTTTCAAGTCAAAGGAAGACATTTTAGTTTCTTGAAGCAGAATCATACCAACTGAATGTTTTTTTATCAATCGCGCAACAACCTTCCTTTTAGCGCAGCTACATAATCCTCTTACATTCCAGGAGGCAATATTCATTACAAGCTAAATCAACACGAAAAAAGTAGTGTAGGATCACTGGCCCTTTTTACCATCATTGATCTTTTCCCAACGCAATTGATCTTCAACATCCATCTCTACAAGTTTATTGATGACAGATTCTTTATTGCCATTAATGACCATACCAATATTTTCACCCAAATCCAAAGCCAAGCATGCCTCATTAGGAGAATTTGTTTGATGCGAGATGTGCAAAGAAGAGAGAATATTATTCCTATTAATAATATCACCGTCTGAGATTGAACCACCAGCCACCAAAGAGTTGGAAGACAAGCTTTTATCACTTTCAGAATTAGTGAGTTTGGAGCGTCGGCATCTATTCCCATACTTGAGTTTTTTTGCTTTAGAAAGATTAGAAAGAAAAGATTTAGAATGGTTAAAGGATTTTAAGGTCTTGACCTTTTTCTTCATCTTTCGGGAAGGGACAAATTTGGGTAGAGGACAGGAGGTGGCTTCGGTAAGATGAGGATTAGGGATCGCTGGAGAGAACAAAGGTTGAGAGGGCGAAGATGGGTTGAGACGGGGATTGGCTAGAGGTGATTTAGGTGGAACTGATGGAATAAGGGGGGCAGCTGGGTTTGATAAAGGCTTAGTAAAAGGACATAAAGGCTTAAGAGGCCCATTGGCTAAGGGATTGTTAAGTGAGCCCAAAGCCATAAAGTTAGGAGAACAAGGCCTGGTACCCGAGTCAGATACTACATCATGGCCGACCAAAGGGGAGTTGTCTATTAACAAGTCTGACGCCTTTTGCTGCACAAGGCGACAAGATGAATTAAAGCCGGCCGACCTACCCTTTGAAATTTGAGGATGTAGCGTGTGAGGATGCTTTGACTGCTCCATACCGGACTGAGATATTACCAGATTCAAAGCTGACGTTCTGTTAACATCCTCTCCGGCAATGAAGCTTGAATCTTTAACGAAAGAAGAATCAGAGTACATAGCATTGCCTAATACCGAATGCAAAGGCTCAGAACTGATAACATCATTAACCCGGCCTTGATGGCAATGAGAAGATTTCATGCAAAAAGGTTCTTCAATGACTCTAACCGGAAAATCAGTCCCATCAATTTTTAAATTAATAGATCCAATAATGACTTCCGGCAATGACGTGCAAATAAGAATTCTGCCTGCGTCGAAGCCACATTTGAGTTCAGTAGCAGCATCCATTTTAAGGAAAGAACCCCAAAGATTGCCAATACCACTAAAAACTGCTTTACACCAAGCATGCAAAGGCAACCCTTCACAACGAAGCCAAGCAAATCGCTTCACACAAACTGCAGAAGGATGCCACAGTTCAACCAAATCAAACCATGAAGACAGCCATTCATTATTCAAACTGACCCAATCTTCCAACTCTGAGCTAGAGACAAATGACAATAAGAACATGTTGCCACCCATTTGTCTACATAAGCATCCCAGAATATTATCCTTTTCCATCATACTAAGCAGGGACTCTAACATCATTGGAGTTTTAGAATAACAGACCAAGCTGTGCTTAAGCCAATCCTCATTCTCCTTTAGGTTGTTGAAAATGAGTTGGGCAGAAATATTCTTTATAGCGATAGGAGGCTTAAGTCCAGTTGCAGCTTCGAGGTAAGAACGGTTATCCTTAAAACCAGCACTGAGAAATCTAGGGGGCGCTTTCATACCAGATTTGAACTCCAGAGCACTGTTCTTCATCGAAGTTCTAGCAAATTTGGCAAACTCAACAGCGATTCTATATTTGCCAATCAAGATACCATTAAACAAAACAATGGTATTTTCAATGTTATCGTCGTCAAGCACCGTAACAAAGCCATACCGCTTTCCTGACTTACTAGGTTTGTTGGAGATAAATGCTCTTTGAACAGAGCAATGGCGGGAAAACATTCTTCTGAGTCCATAAGTTGGCCAAGAGGGAGGCAAATTGTTGATAAAAAGATTAACGTAAGAGGGTGGTTTAGAAAGGGTGTGGGAAGCAGGCTGAGGGATTGGGTTAGGGAGGTGTGTGTTGGAATTCCGGGAGGGGAGAGGGGAGAGCATTTTGAAGTTCTATATTCGGTTGGTGATTGATGTTGTTGTGCTTTGTTTTTTTCTATTTGACTGCTAGTGTATATGTTGATGTATTGTATAGCTTTGTTTTATCTTTTTATTTTTTTTATGAGGTGTAGGTGACTGGTGTACATATTTTGTTATAGTTTGTTATTTTGTATTTATTTTGCCCTTAGTCATTTGCTCTTATCCCTTAATGTATATACATGTTAAACTTCCTCTAGTAACTAATTTATGATTGTTTTCTATTTAATTTAACTTAATCAATTCATGTGTGAATTTGAGCAATCGCCTCTTATATATTATGTAATAAATACATAATATTGCAGGATGGAACCAAAAATCTCATATACATTCTTCAAAACCAAAAGAAGAAAAATTAAAACAAAATAATGAATCGAAAACCAAAAATAAACTAAAAGGATACAAAAATGAACCGGAAACCAAAAATAAATCAAAAACAGATTCAAAGAGAACTAAAATAATAACTCTCCTTCAACTATGAAATATTTGGACATAAAATAAAATTTCATAAATACAAAAAACCAAAACGACACCAAATTAAAATAAAAAAAAGTATTAGAAAAAAAAAACAAAACGATCCCAAATTATAAATGCAACATAAAACGGTAGCATCCAATTACGAATCAACAACACCAAAAAAATTTAAAAACATATTCATTCCTTTAAAATTTTTCTATTCCAATAATTACAACTCGCTTAACTCAAAAGAGAATGTTTAGCTTTAAGTTATAGTATATTTTTTGTATAGTTTTGGTTTATTTTCAGTTTCCTATATAATAACAAAAGGAGAACTTTAAGATATAGGCAGGTCTATGCTCCCTTTTCAATGGAGGAGGATTGACAAAATCATCTTTAGCATCCTGCGAATACAAAATTAAATCAAAAACCAAAAAGCAACAAAAACTAAATTACAAAAACTAATAACAATATATACCATATCAACACCCTTCACATTCTGTATTAAAAAAATAATTTAATGATACTATTAGAGTCTTAAATATTTTATTTATAGGATTATATCATTTTTATTTATTTTGGTTTATTGGAATTGAAAAAATTGACATTTAGAAAATAATGGTAAATTTATTAAAAAATAAAGAGAAAAAAAAGAGGGAACAAAAAAATAAAAATAAAAAAGAGATTGTAATTCAGAATAAAATGTCAAAAAATTTATGAAATAAAATTCCAAAAATATATATTGGCTAATGCTCCACTAATATAAAAAGATGAAAAATAAGGACAAAATGGGAAAATAAAAATTTTGAAAAAAATGAAAAGGAAAAAAATGAGTAATAAAAATAATAAAGAGAAAATAAAAATAAAAAAGAAAGGAAGGAGGAAAGAATAAAAATAAAAAAATTAATAAGGAGAAGAGAGAAATAAAAAATGATAAAGAGAAAATAAAAATAAAAAATGAATGAGGAAAGAATAAATATGAAAAAAGAAAAATAAGGAAAAGGAAAAAAAGGATAAAATAAATAAATAAGGAAAAAATAAAAATAAAAATAAAATAAAAGGAAAAAGGGGCACGCCTGTAAATAAAATGGGCACTCGTGTAAATAAAATGGGTAAAATTAGTAAATAATGAAAACTTGAGATATTTTGGTTAATAAAATAATTTATTTATTCATTGTTATTATTATTATTATTATTTTGTAAAAATCCCTTGTGAACCCATTGAGAAAACTGGCTCCCTCACCTCTTCCTTCAATTCAGCAAGCTCCTCATATCATCTTCTAGCACCCAAAGGAAAGAAATCTGTAGCTCGACATGAACTACTTTCTATTATAAAATTAATATGAGCACAATATATTCATATGTTTATAATATTTTTTTTTATAGAATTAAGTATATATCAAAATTTAAAAAAATATATGTTTTTAAATTAAAGAAAAATTATATTCACAATAATATATTAGAATTAGAAAAATTAAAGAAAACTCCCATTGAACTATAAATCCACAGTATATGTATTTAATTAAAAATAATATTTTATTTCTTCAATTAAAGATAAATGAATATTTTTATTATCATTGTAATTCTTTTACAGTTTTATTTTTAAATGATAATAACTATTAAATTGATTTTTAGTGAATTATATTTAATCTAATGGTAGACTTAAGGGAGTCACTTCCAAATTATTCACATATATATATCTATTTGATTGAGTTGATAAATTTTTTAATTGCTTATAAAATAAATATAGATTTCAAACCATACCAAAATAGGAAAATATATGAAAAGCTCAATGACTTTTTTTTTTTTAACATTTGAAGGGATGAAAAAAAAATAACAAACTAGCATAGTCTAAGGGAAGAAACTCCCACTGTGTCTTGATAGATTAGCTCCTCAATACCACTAGGAGGCCTGAGTAAAGGGTGGTAACCTAAAGGCAAATTCAGAGCCATTTTTGACAGGAAATCAGCACATCCGTTGGCTTCCCTAAAAGCATGGGCAATCTTCACATCCCAATTCATATGAAGGAGACTTCTAATGACTTGAATAAGAGATCAGTTTTCTAGGGGACATTGTTTTCTAGCCATATAGATGACATTTTTTTTTTATTGAAAATTATGATATTAATAAAGATATTTTACCAGTGAGGAAGTAGTCAAGTGGTAACTCATCTCTAAGGCATCATTAGGTGCAGAGTTCGATTTCTGCAATTATTGATTTAAAAGGGGAGGACTGCCCTTATTGTACAGTCCATCAATATATAAGATCATATGACCTCCTAATTTATAAAAAAAAATAAAGACATTTTGGCCATAAAACTAATTTCTTGCTTCTATATCTGCAAGCACAATTTATGCATCTCATTTATTATTATTATTATTATTATTCATTTGCTATTTCATTAATGCAAACAAGAGTCAGGAAAAAATACACTTCTTTATAAAATTATGATAATTTCATTTATTATTTATGTGCATGCATGAAAAGCATTATTGATATTCTGTGGAAATTTTGTTGCATTCCACCGTGAAATAAATTTACAATGTAAACACATATTTGCTACTATATAACAAAAGAGAGTTTTATCATTTAGCTGTTTAATTTCTGACTTAATAATTATTTATTGCTATATTGATTTTATGGAATTGACATATTGTAATCATATAAAATAAATTATTTTGAACATTAAATTTGTAATTATTTTTTAAAAATAATTATTAAATAAAAGAATACTATAAATTAATGCATGCATAGCATAAACTTTTGACTAATATATGTATATAATAATTTGATGACCACAGACATCGATTTAGATAATAGATAGTCGAATTTGATAATTTTTCAAACATTAGTTTAATTGATATTACATCTGCTTAAAGATATGGCTTTAAATAAGATCTATGAAGGAGTCATGCTATATGACACTATATACTGCACGAAATGTACATCCTTAATTTGATGAGAGTAAATCATTCTGTGTGAATTAGTTTCTTGTAAAACTATATTTTTTTAAGTATTTGTTGTTTTCAGGAATCATATAAACTCTTTTTATTTCAGAGTTTGGGTGAAACGAATTTTATAAAGAAAATAATTCTAAAATTTGAAGTTGTTGTCGAAAGTTAAATAGTAAAATGATATAACTCTTTTCAATGTATTAATACGTTAAGGGTTTAATTTTTATCTGTAGCCTCCCAGTTAAAAGATTAAAAAAATGAAGTTGTGCTATTTTTAATTTCAATTATAAATTTTTGTCCTTTAAAATCAGCCCCAGTAACTGAAGCTGTGAATTTTTATTACTTTTTTTTTAGATTATTAATTTTTGTTATCATAAAATTTTTAATTAAAGTACTATTTTTTAAATGGTTTAGTGTACTACACAGATTAGTCCACTATATATACACATAAACTGTACTATCAAAATCCACAACAACACAACCGCCAGCCTATCCTTCTATATTGGAATCCAAAATATCTCCAAAACCCAAATATAGCAGTATACTGAGTCTCTTCTTGCCACCATAACCATATCGCCCAATACCAAGAAAAAATCACTCCCAAATTTCATACCCAGAAGGTGGTAGAGATGGATCTTGGTCATGACATGCCAGGAATGGGAAGCATGGCTCCACCATCATCATCCATGAACGACACCAATTCAACAGGAGGGATGATGATGCACCACCATAAGATGATGATGCACATGACATTTTTCTGGGGTAAAAATGCTGAAATATTGTTTTCTGGGTGGCCAGGAGCTAGAACTGGGATGTATGTTTTAGCTTTAATCGCTGTTTTTGTTCTTGCTTTTCTTGTTGAGTGGTTGTCTCATTGTCAATTGATTAAGCATGAGACCTCACATGTTGCTGCTGGTTTAATTCAGAGTTTAATGCACACCTTGAGGGTTGGTTTGGCCTATTTGGTTATGTTGGCTATTATGTCATTTAATGGTGGTGTTTTCTTGGTGGCTGTGGCTGGTCATTCTCTTGGATTCTTGTTATTCGGTAGTAGGGTTTTCAAGAAAACCCCTCCTCCTGCTAAAAGATCTGATCTTCCTCCAATGACTTGTTGAATTCAACCATTATAGAAGGGGAAAATTCGGGCCTTTGGTTCTTGGGAGTTTTGAATTTTGTTGATGCAGATTCTCTAAATTAAAGTTATGTTTCTTTAACTAGTTGAAATGGTTTAATTTTTGACTAATAAGAGAGAAGAGAGTTCAAACTTTGCTATGTACATTTAGATGTTTAATTTTATGTCTATTGCTTAATAAAATTTGTAATTTATTGTTTAAATTTTGTATTTATGTTTCTTTTTTATGTAAAAAAAATCAATTAATTAGTTGGGATTTAAGCAAGAAATTGGCAAATTTTGTGTGTATAACAGGTTTCAACCGTTTGTATTGCGTTGCGTGTGTGTGGGGTTGTGAAGGGGTAGTAAATGAGGTGGTAGATAAGTGGCATTGAATTTTCCAAGGTCAAGAAAATTAATTAGCACTCATCCGCCCCAATCCAGAAGTTGGGTTTTCATAGAAAATAATGGGGCAAATGGCTAATGAAAATGAGCGTTCAATGGACATGAACAATACAAATTGCCTAGAAATTGTCAACCATTCAAATAGATACATGACATTAATTCATCAAATTTCAAATATAATCTTCCCCACATCTTCGATTTCTACGGGCCATTCATGTAATGGGCAAACATGTAATTTTAACAAAAAAATTTACATCATAGGAAATTTTTAAAAATTTACATCATAGAAAATTTTTAAATGTTATATATTTTAATATGATCATATAAATAATTTTAATAAAAAATTTATTTTTGTGTTATATAATTTTAATAAAAAAAAATTAATTTTGTGTATCCACTATTGTACTTATTGAAAATTATCTACAAGTCTTCCCGGCCTGCCTACACTCTCAGCTAAACTTTCACTAAATTGAAAATTACAACTACCAAACTTAAATGCAACTTAATTTTAAAATAAAGTTAGGGAATGAAAGGTGGAATATTCAAAAAAAAAATCAATTAAATTGAAAATCAAATGGACAACAATCAAATTGAACCGAAAATTAATTTAACAAACTGTTGTTTTAGGTTTAACTTTTTATTTCTTAATTTTTCCATTTCTGGTTTTGGTTATGGTTTTTAATTTTAAAAGACAGCAATTTTGGTTAATTTGGACCGAAAATAGTGTAATATTTTAAAATATATAATGTTTATATTTAATATGTGTTAAATTATTATATTCCATATAATATTTATGAAATTAACCTATTTGAGAATATATATATACACACACGGTGGTATAAAATATTTTATTTTATTTTTATTTAAAGAATGTTTAAAATTATTAAAATTTTCGTATATTTGTATTATAAAATTGGAGTAAAATAATTTTTATTTATAATTTAAAAAAATTTAAATGTAAAAGATATTGTTATATAAGTTAAAAATTAATATAAAATTTAATCTTTAAACCCGAAAATCAAAACCGATTTAGAGGACTATCTGTTTAAAATGGTTCAAATTGAGATTCTGCCTATTTAAAAACTGAACTTTTCAATTAGATTCACAGGATCAATTCACTGAACCGTGACACAATTAAACATTAATTTAAAATCAATTATTGCCTAACAATTTCAGATTAATTATTTCTTTTAATTCTAAAACCTGCAGGAGGAAGTGACATAAAAATTACTTATTACTGATCACACTGATAAATATGTATATTTCATATTGAATAATGTTAACTCTTTTTTTTTCTATAAATTAAAACAGAAATATGAGATTAGGAAGAAATGAAAATGAGAATATATCTGCATGGAATATCAACCAATAAACAAAAATTAAAGCACATTATGCATTAACATTTAATTTGTTCTTAAATATTTAATGCATTTTTCTTGAAACAACATTCCAGATATGGAAGATTTTCTGTTGCTTTCTTGAATTCTTACATAGAAAATATTATAACAATTTCTTTATTTTTACTACGAAAATATTATAAAATTTCTTTATTTTACTAACAAATTTCATTCCATGCTATGATTAATTCAGATGTCAGCTCTCTATATATATTTGTCAAGACAAACTGAGTAAAGTCGTTGTATTATTGAGAATATTAAACTCTTATGACTATAGGCTTAAAAATATTTTTAACTATATCTCTAATAGAAAGCAAAAATCATGCACTGCAAGAGAGAGTCTTAGCATTGTTTTTTTTTTTTTTTTGAACAACAAGAGTCTTAGCATTGTTATGCATGACTTGGCCCTTTGCTTTCTTATATATATATATATATATACATATAAATAAAGAATTGTTAAGGGATATGCTCAAACTTCTGGATTACTATGTGCAGGCTTCAAGGATGGCTCTAACATGGGCCAATGGGGCACTTGCCCCCCACTAAAAAATTTGATAATTAGTTATAGTTTATATTTTTTTTAATTTGATATTTTTACTTGATTTGTAAATTAGTTAGTGATTTTATAGTTTATTCAGATTTTTATAACTAATTCATGTTTTTATGCAACTAAGGTTATTTAGTAATTATTTTAATGTGACGGTATATACTATGACTCGAATGCAAAGCATTTCTTAAATTAGAACAAGTATTTATGAGTTGATTCCAAAAATTATTATTATTATTTTTTTTTTGAGAGAAAAAAATTATTGATTATATAGAAAGTTATTAATGCAAGTTTACATTTGTATAATTCACTTAAAAAATTGCTGTAAATATTGTAGGAGGTACCGTCAAAAGTTTGAACTTCTTCAGGTAAAAATTTTCTAATTTGTACTGCACTGAAATACACTCTCTAGTACAAAGTACAAAATGAAATCCAATCAAAAGAGTAAAATTTAATCGATATATGTCTAATAAAAACAAGCTAAATACTCATTTTCACCCCTGAACTTTACCCTTTTGGTCTATTGCATCCCTCAACTTTCAAATTTACCTATTGCACATCTCAACTTCTATTTTGTGCCTATATCGCCCATAATTCAGAGCCGAATGCTCCTTTTCACCCCTAAACTTTACCACTTTTGGTCTATTGCACCATGGGTGGTATAGGCACAAAATAGAAGTTGAAATGTGTAATAGGTAATTTTTAAAAGTTGAGGGATGATATAGGTACAAAATAGAAGTTTAGATGTGCAATAGGTAAATTTTAAAGTTGAGGGGTGCAATAAACCAAAAGAGTAAAGTTTAGGGGTGAAAATGAGCATTCAGCCAATAAAAACAAATGCAAAATTAATATACTTCTAATTTCTTACTCCCTCTGTTCCTAAATAATTATCATTTTAGAAGTTTAATTTTGTTCCTAAATAATTTTTGTTTTAAGTTACCAATGCATTTTAACTACTTTCTTTCCTATTTCACCCTTATTTAATATAGGATAATTAATTGAATAAATATCTACTCATTTTGGGACTCTATATAAAACCAATAATTGGTTGAGGAGTAGTATATTATTTTATACATATATTAAATACATTCCTTAATCTATGTGAAGAATCCGAATAGAGAGAGTATCTAATAATACATAATTATTACAATATATGTTTGAAAATTAACCCCGATCCCCTTTCATTAAATGAAGGAGGAAAAAGGAAACCTTAAATAAAAAAATATCTAATCTTTCTAAATAGTTCAAGTGGCAGAAGATATAGACATTGACATGTATAAAATATGGTTCAAACCCCCAACTCTTACGCTTCTTTCTTATAATGGAGAATTAAACCACTTCGATGCTAACTTGACATTTTTTTATTTATTATAAATACAATTTAGTAAATTATAGTGCTAAATTAGTATATATTTAAAATTTTTAGAAAAAATTACACCCATCTCTTATCTTTGATTGTGTTTTTTCATTTACACTTTGCGCATTTTTTTTTCACGCTTAACCCTCCGCTTTTCATGTTTACTTTTTTTCCTTTTTCTTTTCATTTTTTACGTATTTTTTTTCTTATTCTTGTTCTTATTATTATTACTGTTACTACTACTACTACTACTTTCATAAAAGTCAGGTGCAAAATTAAGAGAATAAAAATAATATTATTTTTATATGTTTTTGGTTGTTGTGGTTTGTTCATTTTTAGTTTTATGAAGTTATTTTTCTAATTGTTTTTGTGGTTTTTCTGGTTGTTTTTTGTTGTTTTTGGTTGGTTCATTTTTTGTTTTATGAGGTTGTTCTTTATGGTTGTTTTTGGTTGGTTTTTTGTTGTTCTCTTATTGTTTTTCTAGTTGTTTTTTATGGTTGTTTTTTTATTGTTTTGGTTGATTTGTTTTCAGTTTTATGAGGTTGTTCTTCTAGTTTTTTTTTTTTTGGCGGTTGTTTTGGTTGGTTCATTTTCAGTTTTATGAGGTTATTTTTATGGTTGTTTGTAGTTGTTTTGGTAGTTATTTTGGTTGAAAAAATATGTTGAAGGATAATAATATCCAAATGTCTCCAACTTACTCTGTACAAAAGTTTTTTTGTAGAGAGAAAGAAAGAGAAAAAAGGTAAGCAATAAAAAATAAGAATTCTTGTAACTCATAATTAACAGTCAAGAAAATACAATAATATGTCGATATGTGCATACTTCATTCTACTGTATTGATGAGCTTGAAGAAGAAGTAGAGTTATCAAGACAATATGATTAAAAAACCAAGAAAACGAAAAGATTTGCATATAATGAAAAAAAAAGGAAAAGAGAGGAGAAAAAGAAGAAGTAGTAAGACAATATGATTAAAAGAAAAAAAATGGAAAGAGATGAGAAGAATAAAAAGAATGAAAGATTTACAGATAAAGAAAAAAAAAAGAAAAAGAGAGGAGAAAAAGAAGAAATAAGACAATATGATTAAAAGAAAAAAAATGAAAAGAGATGAGAAGAATAAAAAAACGAAAGATTTGTAGATAAAGAAAAAAAAAGAGAGGAGAAAAAGAAGAAGAAAAAAAGAAGTAAGACCGTATTTTTGAAAAAAAAAAAACTTTAACAACAATATTTTGGTAAAAGAAAATAAGTCAATAATATTTTTAAAAACATTTTCTTTTTTTTTTTCTGAAAAAGACTCAAATTGTTAATAGTAAAAATCATAGGGTGAATTACTATTTTTCCTTATAGTTTGCTATATTATACTAGTTGGTTCCTGACATTTAAAATTTATATTATCTCCCCCTTATATTTTGTAAAATTAAACTATTTACCCCTTCCATCAAATTTTCCGTTACAATTACCGTTAACTGACATGACAATTATCAAGTAAATATTATTTGCTCCTTGTATTTGAATATATTATACTATTTGCCCCCTCTATTTGAATATATTATATTATTTGTCCTAAAACTTAAAAAATATATCTTTATTTATTGAATTAATTATTTAATAAAATATATGTTAAATTAAATTATCATTAATTGACTATAAAAATGATAATTTTATTAAAGATATTTTAATAAAAAATAAAATAGTAAATTTTAGTTTTAATTTAATCAAATAACAATTAATTACATCCAATCTTAAAATATCCTTGCTTAAATATATATCAACTTAAAATATTTATATTGTATGAAAATATTAACCAAGTAAATTCTCTTTTTAACTATAAAATTTGATATTTATTTGAATTGTTAGTTTAGATTATTGAGTAAATAAATTATATTTATGAATAAAATTAATAATTTTAAATAATTTGATTTGTATACTCAACAATTGAAACCAAGTACAATTCAAATAAAAAATCAAAATTAAAAAGAGTGTTGATTTGATTAATTTTTTTAATGCAAAATAAATATTTTAAGTTATTATTTAAGTGGAGATATTTTAAAACTAATACTAATTAATTGGTATTTAACTAAAATTTTAATTATATAAAATTAAAATTAAGCTTTTTTATATTTTTATGTAAATGATAATATTATCATTTTATAGTTAAATTCTAAGAAAAATAGTTTAGCAATAAAAATATAAATTCTAAATATTAGGGCCAATAATATAATATATTCAAATAGAGAGAAAAAAATAGTATAATATAATCAAGTAGAGGGGTCAAATAATACTTACTTAATAATTATTATGTCAATTAATGGTAATTGTGACTGAAAATTTGACGAAGGGGTAAATAGTATAATTTTGCAAAATAGAAGGGGAAATAATATAAATTTTAAATGTCAGGAACCAAGTAGCATAATATAGCAAATTACATGGGCAAATAGTAATTCACCCAAAATCATATATAATAAATTAATATAACAATATATTAAAAAAATAAAACTTCAGAATTTGTTTTCAACTTTTCCCAAAAAAAATAAAAATTTAATTAAATTTATTTATACTTTTAATTTTTAAATTTGGAAAAGTATTTTATCTAATTAAATTATAATAAAATATTATAATTTTTAAATGAAGTTTACAATTTTAAGTTTATATTTTTTTTATAACACTAAAATTTTTTATATCATTTTTATTTTTTAAAATATTCATAACATTCGATGTTTCTTGTATCGGTAGTTACATATATCTCAATTACTTTGGAATTTTAGTTTTTCTGGTTCTTTTTTTTTTTATTGTTGTTTTGCTAGTTTTTTGTGTTGTTTTGGTTGGTTCATTTTCAGTTTTATGAAGTTATTTTTCTAGTTGTTTATAATTGTTTTGGCCGTTATTTTATTTTGAAGGATAATAATGTCCAAATTTCTCCAACTTACTTTCTATAAAAGTCTTTTTTTTTTTTTCTTGTAGAGAGAAAGAAAGAGAAAAAAAAAGGCAAGCAATTAAAAAATAAAAATTCTTGTAACTCCTAGTTGATAGTCAAGAAAATAAAATAATTTGTAGATGTGTGCATACTTGAGTTTGAAGAAAAAGTAGAGTTTTAAAGATAATATAATTTAAAAACCCAAGAAAATAAAAGATTTACAGATAAAAAAAAGAAAAAGAGAGAAGATGAAAAAAAAAGTAAGACAATATAATTAAAAAATAAAAAGACATGAGAAGAATAAAAAACGAAAAATTTACAGGTAAAGAAAAAAAGGAAAAGAAAGGAGAAAAAGAAGAAAAAGAAAAATAAGACGGCATTTAAAAAAAAACTTTAACAACAATATTTTAGTAAAAGAAAAAAAGTCAATAATATTTTTGAAAATTTTTTTTTTTTAGTTTTTTTGGAAAAAATCTCAAATTGTTAATAGTAAAAATCATATATAATAAATTAATATAACAATATATTAAAAAAAATAAAACTTGAGAATTTTTTTCAACTTTTCCCAAAATATCTCACGGGATTGACATGGATTGGGCCTTACAAGTTTGTATCAACAAAAACTTGTTTTAAGAGGCGTATTTGAAATGAGGCCTACACATAACATTTGATATGAAACAGCTTACAATGAGAAAATAGCAATTGCATATGATAATTTTTTTAAATTTTTTTCTCTCTATTATTGATGATGATTTTTTTAATTTTTTTCTCTCTATTATTGATGATGACAGTGAAATATGAGGCAAAAAGGTTGAAATATAGGGTGAGATAAGACTGCAGGTCTAAATGTTTTTTCTCTTTTTACAATAAATCTGGATTTAATATGTTTGATTTAAATAAAAATTTTATTAAATTTATTTATACTTTTAATTTTTAAATTTGTAAAATTATTTATAAGTAATTAAATTATAATAAAATATTATAATTTTTAAATGAAATTTATAATTTTAAGTTTATATTTTTTATAACGCTAAAATATTTTTATGTACTTTTCACCAAATAAAATGTTAATTTAAATCCTAAACTTATACCAATTACAACATAACAAAATATAACATTTATTTGAAAAAAAAATTATAAAAGAATTATTCAAATAAAATACATAAAATTGATAAGAATTTATCAGCAAATAAATTTTATTTAAAACTTATTTAAAAATGAAATGATTTTTTGTAAATAAAATTGTACCAAAAACACAAGGATGAACACAAATTATTCATGTTCCCGTGTTTGTCCGTCCTCAGTCGAAACATACGAAGCTAAAATGCAAAACCATTCAGCTTGTCAATCTACAAAAAGAGTCCATGTAAACTCTATTCATTGGAATTATATGGAAATTGATTCTTTCAACCACTTGCCTATATGCCAACAAAGAAAAGAAGAACCCAAAATCGCTGAGCCTTCCCAGCGGCTACGGCAAAGAACTGAAGTTTATAGTAATCAACATGTTGCAGACTTCCAGCTTCCAAGTAAAAGACATAGTCCACCATGAAGTTTCCTGACAGGAATATTTGCATAAAGTGTTCAGTAGTTTCATTGGCACATGGGTATCTATCTATCTTTCACCTTCATTTAGGGCACCATCACTTTTGTTAGAATCTTTCTCAAATCTAAAACCCCTTGTAGGAGAAACTCACATGGCAGCTAGTACTGCCAAAACTATTGGTCCCTACTTTAGAATTTTATGCATTGTTTCATGGTGGGTCTACAATGCTTAGCCGTGCGAGAACTGCCAAGCAACGACTTGTTCCTTAACTTTCATGATGTTATATGCTAGAGGCCT
>CATIWK010156224.1:0-14924 GCA_949634005.1 Mallotus japonicus
TGTCCATGTTAATATTTGCCGCATTTTATGATTCTTTATGCTTGATTTTGTTATTGTTTGTATGTAATTGTTACAATAAAAACAGTAAGGCTTGCATTAGACCATTAATATGAGAGAAAAAAAATATATGACTATAGCCAAGTATAGGCATTTGGAAAAATTCATAATGCAATTCTGCTGTTAGATATTGCTAGTTTCTTATGCATTCGTTATTTTTCTTTTATCTTTAAAGAAATAGTATCATATAACTCAACATGCAACCAAAGTAGTGGGGCACTTGTGGAATAAAGGTTTCAGTTTTGGCATCTCCTTTCATACTCTAAAGGATTTATTTATTGGATATCATATATGGGCCTCTTGGATCTCAATACTAAAAAACAAATGTGGTGATTTGCCACAGTAAATTTCTTAAAGAATTGTGAGTTATTTTTTAAAAGGGGTAAGTGCAATTTTGATTCTTATGGTTTTGTCTTTTGGTAAAATCAGTTATGTTGTTTTTTTTTTTTTGACTTTTAAGTACCATGTGTTTCACATGTGTTTATACTTTAATACCCTTCTAACAAATATCGTATAAAATGTATGTTTTAATGTAAAAATAATATGCATTTTTAATGCTAAAATCATATAATGAGTAATATATTAATTATTCAACTAACTAAAATAAACTCACAAAAAATCAAATTTAAATGTATTTTTAATTTAATTATGAATAAAAAGAAATATTTTTTAAAATTAATTTACAATATTTTTAAAAATAACCAATTAGTTTGATTAATCGTAAATCATATATAAAATAAATTTATCATTAAAATTTAATATTATATTAATTCGTTTCATAAAACAATGATGATACTAGTTACAAGGGTACTAAAATGTAAAAGAATGCGAAACACATGGTACTTAAGAGCCAAAATAAAATCACAGGACTTGTTCTGCAAGAAGGTAAAATCATAGGGATCTGTTGCCTTCAAAACCCGCAAGTGCACGGATCGTGATTGCAGTATAAAGAGTTATCATTCTCACGAAGACTGTATATTGAGTACCAATATTTTTACTTATATTCTCAGCTAGTAAATTAAATAAAAGTGAATTTGTAATCAAAATAAACAAAACAATCTAAATTAAATTGAAATCAAATGATAAAAAGCTTAGAGCCTAGGTTTAGTTTCACTATTCCAATCTGATCATGAATACTTTAACAAACAAAAGCAATGATTTCAATTAACGGTAATGGTTCTAAAGTACTTAAAGACTCTCTCGAGTTCAATTAAGCATGTTAAGATTAAGATTTAACCTATTCTCGTGATTAAAAAATTAATCCTAACTCATTAATCTCCTTAAAGATTATTTTACCCCCAAAGAGCTCGCCTACTTTCATGGTCGAGTGATCTAAGTCCTATGAGTCTTAAGCTAATAAATTCTCCTAACTCTCGTTGGTGAATTTACCTATAAATATGCAAACAAGCTGGCCAAGAATGAAAACATACATTAAGTGCAACTCATAGAATTAACTGAAAATCAAATCAAATAATAAAACTTGTGTTCATTAACATCATGGAATAGTTACTCCTAACCTAAACCCTAAAAGAAATTTAGCTACGCATAATTGTGGTGAAGCACAAACATGTTTGAAAGAATTAAAAGATAAAATAAATCTCTTTTAATCTTGAATGAATCTCCTTCAATCTTTGTTTGCCTCTTGTTTGTGGCTTCAAGAATGTTGAATGAATGCCTTAGCATCCCCTTTTATAGAAAAACCTGGTAGAAAACCTTATTGCTCTTGAATTCTTGAGTCCTTGAAAAAGGAAACTTTTCTACGCTGACACCACTTCAACACTACTTCAACATGGGCACGCAGCTCTTTAGGTCAGGATTCTAGCAAGTAGCACCGGTTGCACACCATTTCAATATGGCAGTAACACTTATTGCACATCCTTAGTGTTGAAGCCATGTCACAACATCTTCATCAATCTTCAAATGGGCAGCAATGCACACGGGATAGACACACAGTGGTGTGGAAATGGTGCTGAGCATCATTCGAAATCCAACAGTAAACACCACTTCAACATGGCTGTGTCAATGTGGTGTGGATCAATCCTTTAACTTTTTGGACTCCTTTAATGAAATTTAATAAAAAAGAGGGAAAACTAATTAGGCATGTAAATAAATTCCTTATTTGACTAGAATTAAACCAAAAATAATATAATCCTAATTAAAATACTAAAACCAAAATATTTCCTAATCAACATAAATTCTACCCAAACTAAACTATTTAACAATTCAAAATTCATTTAGAATTCAACTCAAAATATATGTAAAAATTACACACATCAAATTCCCCCACACTAAAGTTTTGCTTGTCCTCAAGCAAAAATCAAATTTGAATTTTAAGAACAAGCTCAACTACAACCAAAGACTTAGCTTCTAAAACATGCAAACCGATAACACCGAGATTGAAACTTATTTACTAAAGAAGATAATTGCACAAAAATACATCATATATGAACAATTTACTAATCATAACCCAAGCACATAACTCTTTGAAATCCAATGAACATAAGCTAGAAGAAGAGCATTTAAGCTTATAATTTTTTTCTTTTTGAAAAACAAAAATTGGTTGTGAATGCGTTTTATGCTCCATTTCGCAACATCTTTTCTTTTCTTTGCCTTTGGCTTTGGTGAGTGTGTTTTACGCTCCATCTCACCTTTTTTTTTTCTTTTTTTCTTTGCTAAAAAATGAATGCGTTTTTACGCTCCATCTCGCTATGAGTTTTTACAAAAATTAGGCAAGTACATTTTACGCTCCATCTTGCCCTTTTTTTTTTTATAATTACAAACCATCATACATTCTCTACTAAAATCATGCCCAAATTCAATCTCCAAGTTCATGCTTAGGTCATAAAAATTAAAATTTTCATACATAATAACCATGTACAACCATCTTAATTAATAAACCATTCAATAATTTGACAATTGAACCAGAAAGCAACCTTATACATTATTATTCTCTAACTGCAATTGAGCATCAATTTTGCGTAAAAATAAAAAAAAAATTAGGACAAGTTAGACAAAAATGTGGAGAAATTGAGTTGAAGGTTAATGAACTCTGAATAATCCCTTACTTATTTATTGCATGAAAAATTAAAATGTAAAGAATAATGAAGAAAAATGAAGAATAATGATAAACAAATGAAAAATAAAAAGAAAAATAATAGATACCCTCCCTACACTATCCATATCATTATCCTCAATGACAAAAACACATGCAAGAACAAGAACAAAAAGAAAAGAAATAAAAAAAATAAAAAGATAAATAGAAAATGAAAAAAGAAATACTGCCCTGAATGTGATGCTTAGAGATTTAGAAAATGAACCGAGCACCGTTTGCGTAAGGTGTGTAGAACCGGTGTGGTTGAGGACATGCGAGGCTTCTTCTTGGGTGAAGGAGTGGGTCTTTTAGCGGTTGATTTTTGATTCACTATGATTAGGTAGTGAGATCATGACAAAAATTAGATTTATGAGAAGAAAATAAAAGAAATGTTGCTTGGCGGGTAGGGTTGAAAAGGGTGAAAATTGAGTTTAAAGGATGTGACACTGGGGTACTGAAGTGGTGTCGAGATGAGACACCAGTGTGTCAATCCAGTGTGGAAATGGTGTGACGGTCTGCCTAAAATTGACTTGCTGCAGATTTGAGTGACATCACGATGTTGAGACAGTGCCAAAATGGTGCTGGAAATAAAGTCTTGTGACACAGAGGTACAGATGGGGTGCAAAGATGGTGTTGAGGTGTGAGGACTGATGGGTCAATGAGACACCGATGTGTTGATTCGATGCAGAACCAGTGTGACATTCGGTTCAAAAGTGAATTGGGGAAGCCGGTGGTGCAGAAATAGCGTCGGATTGAGGTTCCCATGACATACCGGTGCTGATGTGGTGCTGACAGGGTGTGGATGTGGTGTTGAAGCTGTGTTGATCCCTTGTATAGCCACCAAAACTCCATTCCTCTTTTAATTCCCTTTTTCCATGGATGATTTTCCTAAGTAAAAAAAAAATAAATGAAAATTAAGATAAAATAAAACATAAAAATGAAATAAAAATAAAAGAAAAGTAAGAAAAATATTGGGTTGCCTCCCAATTAGAGCTAATCTAAGGTCATTAGCTGAACCTATTAAATATGAAGTATCACAAGTACAACAGAACATGAGGAAGTGTTCTTGGAAGTATCTTCCTTTTCTTTTTTTGCTAGGCTCCTTTATGCCGAGGTTATAAAGTCCAGACTCCACATGCCAAAATTTTGGTTCTAGAATTACTTGAAGAATGTAAGGCTTTTCATGCGGGTTCTTAGATAGTCCAACACATTTCATGGATTCCTCGTATATGACCATAATAGGCCGTGGAATATATGCATTGGTATTTGTAGATGGCTCATCTTCATCTTCATCTTCATCCCATGTAGCTTCAAGAATTGTTATGATTTTCTCATCCAACTCATCTTGAAATTGACTTGAGTGACTTTATAGCTCGTCATCCTTGATGTCTACAAACTCATTCTTACTCTTGGAGAATTCTTCAGTTTCCTCGGTGATCATCTTTTCTTGCTCATCATGGCACAACTCAAAAATGATTTCATCATCTTGACTCAAAGAGTTCTCACCATCCCATACACTTTCTCCTTGTGCTTGCATTGAGCAATTCATAGGTGCACATATTTGAAGTTTTTGGAAGCATGCATTTTGAATTTCTACAACTTGATCTATTTGCAATTGGTTATTCCTTAGAGCTTCTGTTAGCGCAACTAAACCTTCATTTATTTCAGCTAAAGCTTCTTTTTGTTCATCCACTACAGACATGATGTGTTTCATCTTGATCTCCAATAATTGTTCCTCAATTCTCTTAGCCTCCTCTTGTTGATAGCTCAAAGTATGATCCATACAATTACTCCAAGATGGGTTGTAGTAAGGTTGTGGAGGTGAATATGAATAATATGGGCAATATGCCCCATTGTGGTTCTCTCCACACCAATTACAAACCTGAAAAGAAGATGAAAAATAAATAAATGGCATATGTTCTACGTTATATACAGGATCACATGCATTAGACCTTAAAAATTGATAAGAAAATCTACCATTATCCATGATAAATTACTTATCAATATTACAAATAAAATAAAATTCTAGTCTAAGAGAAGTAAAAATTAAATTAATATCAATATTGGCAATCCCCGGCAATGGCGCCAAAAACTTGTTGCCTTCAAAACCCGGAAGTGCACGGATCGTGATTGCAGTATAAAGAGTTATCATTTCCATGAAGACTATATATTGAGTACCAATATTTTTATTTATATTCTCAGCTAGTAAATTAAATAAAAGTGAATTTGTAATCAAAATAAACTAAGCAATCTAAATTAAATTGAAATCAAATGATAAAAAGCTTAGAGCCTAGGTTTAGTTTCACTATTCTAATTCGATCATGAATACTTTAACAAACAAAAACAATGATTTCAATTAAGGGTAATGGTTCTAAAGTACCTAAAGATTTTCTCGAGTTCAATTAAGCATGTTAAGATTAAGATTTAACCTACTCTCATGATTAAGAAATTAATCCTAACTCATTAAGCTCCTTAAAGATTATTTTACCCTCGAAGAGCTCGCCTACTCTCATGGTCGAGTGATCTAAGTCTGATGAGTCTTAAGCTAATAAATTCTCCTAACTCTCATTGGTGAATTTACCCATAAATATGCAAACAAGTTGGCCAAGAATGAAAACATACATTAAGTTTATAGAATTAACTGAAAATCAAATCAAATAATAAAACTTGTGTTCATTCACATCATGGAATAGTTACTCCTAAACTAAACCCTAAAAGAAATTTAGCCACGCGTAATTATGGCGAAGCACACAAACATGTTTGAAAGAATTAAAAGATAAAATAAATCTCTTTTAATCTTGAATGAATCTCTTTCAATCTTCGTTTGCCTCTTGTTTGTGGCTTCGAGAATGTAGAATGAATGCTCTAGCATCCCCTTTAATAGAAAAACCTGGTAGAAAACCTGATTGCTCTTGAATTCTCAATTTCTTCTTGAGAAAGGAAACTTTTCTGCACTGACACCACTTCAGCACTACTTCAACATGGGCACGCAGCTCTTTAGGTCAGGATTCCAGCAAGCAGCACCTGTTGCACACCATTTCAACATGGTAGTAACACTTATTGCACATCCCTGGTGTTGAAGCCATGTCGTAACATCTTCATCAATCTTCAAATGGGCAGCAATGCGAGCGGGATAGACACACAGTGGTGTGGAAATGGCGCTGAGCATCATTTGAAATCCAATAGTAAACACCACTTCAACATGGCTGTGTCAATGTGGTGTGGATCAATCCTTTAACTTTTTGGACTCTTTTAATGAAATTTCCTACAAAAGAAGGACAACTAATTAGGCATTTAAATGAAATTCTTTATTTGACTAGAATTAAACGTGAGAGAATACACGAGTGATCTCATCCATCTTTTCCAGCAAGAACTCCGTGTAGAGTTGTGTTTGAGTTAGAAGCTCATCTAATTTGGTAAACTGGGTGTCATTTAATTGTGCCTCCTTTGGATTCTTCTCTTGCTCAGCTTCTTCTTTTGCTCGAGCTTCAAACAACTTAGATTCCTCCTCTTCCATTATTCTTGATAAAAGAGAGGTATCCCCATATTTTGCATCAAGAAGAATATGCTTTTCCAATTCAACCACAGTTGTTTCCTTGCACTTCTCCTTCAAATTTAAAACCACAAGAAAAAAAAAATCAAAGAAATTAACTTTTGTTACTAAGATGTATGGATTTTATGGTATAATAATGCAAAAATAATATTACTGTAACTGCTGTGATTTAAAGCAATGAAGTTGAACCAAAAGGTGCTAATACTAAGATATTGTTGTTAAGTTAGCAAACATAACGCATTGATCTTGTTCCAAACAAGAACATATGGGCATCAAATCCCACACAAACCAAAAATCCAAAAACAATAATTAAAAAAGACTAAAAGCTTGGAAGAAAAATAAAAAGCAACTTTTTCTTCAAAACCTTCCTTGCGAAAACCAAAGAGAGGCACGAAACATTCCATTTTTATTTTCCAAGAGCCATGCAGCAGTACAAGAAAATGATAAAATTTCTGGAAAATATAGTGAAAGCAAACCTCATCTTTGAGAACCGAAGTGGGTGAATCAGCAGAGGCATCGCTCTTCATTTCACTCTCAACAACCATTTCTACTCCTAAAAAAAAAAAAAAATAGAATCCTAATTAAAATACTAAAACAAAATATTTCCTAATTAACATAAATTCTACCCAAACTAAACTATTTAACAATTCAAAATTCATTTAGAATTCAACTCAAAATATATGTAAAAATCACACACATCAAATCCCCGTAACAAAGTGCGGGTTGATTTACTAGTGGGATAATTACATTTTTGGTGTCCGAACTTTTCAGTTTTTGCTATTTGAGTGTCTAATCTTTTTTTTTTTTTTTTTGCAATCAAGTGTCTGAACTTTTGAAAAACATACAAATGTAGTGTCTCCGGCTGATTTAATGCTAACTGGGTGCTCAGTCAAATCAAACAGGTCCCACTTTTATCTCAGTCATTAACCATATCATTTGCCACATGTGTTGTATTATTTAAAAGATAAAATTACCCTTATTCAGTCACCCTTCATGTCTGCCATGTCTGCTGCAAAAGTTATTGTTGAGGTTATTTTTATCAATTGATAAGACTGAATAAGGGTATTTTTGTCCTTTAAATAATGCAATACACGTGACACATGATATGGCTGATAACAGGGATAAAAAGTGGGTCCAGTTTGATTTAACTCAGCACCCAGTCAGCCGGAGACACTAAATTTGTATACTTTTCAAAAGTTCAGACACTTGATTGCAAAAAAAAAAAAAGATTAAACACTCAAATAGCAAAAACTGAAAAGTTTAGACACCAAAAATGTAATTATCCCATTTACTATTTATATATAGGAAAAATTATAAATTTGGTGTCTGAACTTTTGTGGTTTTTCTATTTAAGTGTATGAACTAATTTTTTTTCTATTTGAGTGTTTGAACTTTAAAAAAACATATCAATCAGGTGTATCTGGCCTATTTTAAGCTGACTGTGTGTTTAGTCAGCTCAAACGGGATCCACTTTTTTCTAGCTCATATGCCATTTTTTTCAGCTCATCCCTATTTGAGTGTCTAAACTTTGAAAAAACATATCAATCAGATATATCTGGCCTATTTTAAGTTGACTGTGTGCTTAGTCAACTCAAACGGGGTCCACTTTTTTCCAGCTTACATGCCATTTTTTCAGCTCATCCCTCACTATTGTCCACTTAAAAAAGGGTAAAGATAGCTGGAAAAAAATGGACTCCATTTGACCTAACTAAGCACATAGTCAGCTAAAAATAGGCCAGATACACTTGATTGATATGTTTTTTCAAAGTTCAGACACTCAAATAGAAAAAAAAAATAATTCAGACACTCAAATAGAAAAACCACAAAAGTTCAGACACCAAATTTGTAATTTTTCCTTATATATATAAAGATGAAAACAAATTTCACTGTTAATTCGTGGTATTAGATGGCCCCTCGATTTCATTGCTTATTTCAAAATTGCCACCGGATCCTTGCATATTGTGCTGTTCCTTTCTACCCTTAAATTTCATCCAAGTCACGCCATTGCCACTGTCTTTTTCTTCAGCAATCGGTGTGCAGTAGCCAATGAAGAAAACGACTCCATTTCAGGAAATGACCTGCGCCTCCCTGTCCAGCCACTAGACGGTGCCGTTCCTCTTGGCATTTTTGTCATTTTTTTTCTTTTCTTTTTTTTTTTTGAAAGAAACTAGAGTAGATTAATTCAAATCATACTGTAATACATCAGAAATAAAAGGAGGAGGAGTAACAGACCACTCCCCTCGGTCAAGCATAGAAATTGCAACTCTGGCTAAAGAGTGAGCAACAGTATTCGCTGACCGTTTGATAAACAAAAACTGAACATTAATCAGCTGACTAAGAAGATATTTACAATCCTGAATCAAGAGACCAATAGGAGATATATCAGTAGAATTTGCAGCAACTGCAGAAATTAGAAGTTGACAGTCCGATTCAACAAGCACCTGAGAGACACCCTTATCAACTAACCAGCAAAGAGCTTCTTTTAATGCAACAGCTTTAGCATGAAAAGGGTCATAAGAACCCTGCTTACGATCATGAAACGCACACTGAAACTGACCCTCAGCATCCCGAAGAACACAACCAAGTCCAATCCAAGAATCTGTAGACATCACACTGGCATCAACATTACATTTTAAAAAACCTGAGGGTGGGCAACTCCACTTAATCGGGGGAACAAATCTATCTTACGGCAACAAAGTATTCTTCTGCTTGGAAAGTTCCTGCCACTGTTCATTAAACTTTAAAGCTTCTTTGAATAAAAAAGAAGCAGGGCGAGAATGATCAGTCCACACCTTATCATTGCGATTCCTCCATAAAAACCACAAAATAGAAGCAATAATACAAAGCTCAGATCCCATAAACCTGTCAACCAGATATAACCACCATTCTTGAAGACTCAGAGCTCTACTAGATAAATCACCAAAAGCAGACAAAACCTAAACACTACAAGCTGAATGACAAGTAACTAGACTGTGATAAACAGATTCAGAAGAGGAGTGACACATAGGACACAAGTCCTCCACATCTACTCGCTTCCCCTTAAGAGCTTGCATTGTAGGAAGACAACCAGATAGTGATCTCCAGAGGAAATTCTTGATCTTAGGATGGACATCAAGATTCTAGCAACTCATCCAATTAAAACCAGTGGGCTCTAAATTGTGTTGGAGCATACGAATATTGCGATAACCACTCTTCACAGAATAATGACCCCATTTGTCTGCCCCCCAATACCAGGAATCTGCGTCATGTAACAAACTAAGAGGAACAACAAGAATGCTATTGACATCCCGCTGAGAGAAAAGATCACAGAGAAGATCTATATCCCACTCCTTATAACCCGGAAGCATTAATGAATCCACAGTAGCATCTTTTAACACATCAGGAGGCTGCGACTCAATATAAGGAGACTCAGAATGCAAAAGCCAAGGATGACTCCATACCTTTACTGTATCTCCCTTGCCTACTCGAAGACTAGCACTGCCTCTGATCAGACTCTGAGTGGCCCAAATACTGCACCACGTGAAGCTTGGGTTCGGGCCCAACTGAGCATCCAAGAAAGAGTGACGAGGGAAATATCTGGCTTTCAAAACCCGAGTTGCCAAAGCCTGAGGTTTAGCAAGCAATCGCCAACCTTGTTTTTTTTTTTTTTGAACAACCATTGGGGGAGGGGGATTGGGGTGAGTGGGGTTTGAACCCACACTCTTTAAGGGGCTTTAATACCTCCTTACCACCACATCCATTGGGTGGTGGTGCCAACCTTGTTTCGCTACTAGAGCCAAGTTAAAATCATGCAACTTACGAAAAGCAAGGCCCCCTCTATCTTTGGGTCTACATAGCCTGTCCCAACTTTTCCACTTAATACCACCATACTTCTGACCCGTTTTACCCCACCAGAAACTGTTCATCATCCTCTCCTATCCCTGCCAACGTGGTTTAATTGTTTGCATGTCTGGTTTTGTGCTTTTTTAATTTGCTGTGAATTTTCTGTGCATTTTTTTTGGCTTCCTTTGTTGGATGGTCGCCTGGGGCTGAACATGTTTCAATTCTTTGGCTAATTCGTGCTGTTTAAAATTAGCTTTTGGATTGGACATTTTATTCTGTCTGTAGTGGTGTCTTTTATTTTTTCCTCGTTCATCTATTTCGAGTTGTTTATTCTCATAACTTTATGTGCCTTAAAAATTGAATCGTCTTCCTTAGGCATGTGTAATTATTTCTGGAAGTTGTCCTTCAATCGAGTTATTGTTAAAAAAGTCTTTTAATAGTTAAAAAAAAAACTATATGTCAGTTTCCCTAGATGCAATGCAATCTAACTATTTTGATTTTATTTTCTATTTATTTTGGTCAGCCTAATACTGTTAATGTATCTATGCATTTATTTTAATTACAAAATGAATATAATTAAATTCAGTTTTCAAGGTGCAGTTTAAATGTACAATAATATTATATGATCGTATTATGTGTTTTGTAGTGTTGAGTGTCTCTTGTTTTTATAGAGGTTAGGATAGTTTTTTGTTCTGCTACTCCTGTATTGGTGTTCTCATATATGTGAATATATATATATATATATATATATATATATATATATATATATATATATATTCCCTTTGAATTTCTTGCATGGCTATGTTTTTTTGGTGTTATGAACGGCTGATGTCTTCTTTGGTCTGTTGTCATTGAAATTCTTTTGGGCTGTAGGTAAGGTCTTTTTTACGCCAAAAAAAAAAAAAAACCCCGTGTAAATGCTTTGTTCTTTTGGGCTGATGCGATGGCTTACTAATTTACTTTGTTCGAGTCTTCTGATATTCCAGTTACTTCAATACCAATAGGTCAATTATAGGTGCAGGGCAATTACATGTCGATTTGTTTCGAGATGAATCGGCAGTCAAGAAACTGTGCACAAAGGTTTTTCCTGGTTGCGAATGTAGCAATTATATTTTTATTTTCATCAGTTTTTTTTTTTAAATTTCTCATTGCCTGTATAATTTTTTATTTGTAGGTTCGATGATTCTTTAGCGCAGGCTATAATACCCTTTTTTTTTTAAATAAATTCATGTAATGTTTATTATGTACTGTTTCTTTTTTATTTGAACGGCTTGCATAAATGAACTTATGAATGTTATCTTAAATACTTAATTTATTATGCTGTAATTTTATATTTTTCTGTTTGTTTGAATCATTATCAAAATAGAAAGTTTTAATATTGCCCGCAGCAAAGCGTGGATAAACTTCCTCATATGAAATAAAATTAATAAAAATTCATGAAATTGAAATTAAATTTTAATTTTTTTATTTTGAAATGATGATGAAAGTATGTGTGATTGTTGAAAATCTAGTAATAGTTGTGGTTTTAAATTTGAAATAATTAAAAATAAAAAATTAAATTTTTTATGTTATTAAAATAAAAAGGATTAAAGTGTTAGTTTTCATAAAACAAATGGGATAAAATATTTTATGTATTAAGATACTAATAGAAAATTCAATGGAAAGATTAAAATGTTGATGTAATTAAATTGAGTGATGTAAAAGTTTGATATTAAATAAGAGGGATGGGAGTATGAATTAGGTCAAATATCATGGAGGAAAATATAATTTTTTCTTAAGTCAATTTACATCTCAAAATGAGATATATGCAATTAATATATTTGAATTACTCTATTTTATTTAGATTTTGTAAATAATTAATTTATTTATATTTTAAAATGAGATACGTAGATATAATTAATATATTTGAATTAATTTGTAGTAGATATAATTAATATATTTGAATTAATTTATAGCTCTTATAAAAATTATTTTATCTGAATTACTCTATTTTTTTTATATTTTAAAATAATTAAATAAAATATATTAATTTGCAGTCAGCAAATTACACATATTGATGGCTAGTTTTAATTTGTTGCAATAACTTTTTTTAAAATCTTTAAGAATTCGTAGGCTAAAAATGTTAACATTTAGAATTCAAGTACTAAAATTAAAAATCTTATAAAATTCATAGTCATTATCTTTTTGTCATTATTATAACAGCTCTTACTACCGTACACATGTATATATATATACATACAAAACTATTGATTAATACTTTTTTTTTTTTTTTGAGAATGGAGGTGAGGGGATCAAACCCTTCAACCTCTAAATGGAGCCGACCCCATGACTGGACCAAGCCAGCCCTAGGCGGGTAGCTCAACATTTAAACACCTAGGGACACTATCTCTAGAATTTGTGGGGAGGAGAGGTTTGGGGGAGTGGGGGTGGGGTGGGGTGGGTGGGATTGAACCCCCAACCTCCAACACACACCCCTAAGCCTTGGCCACCAGGCCAAAGGCTCAGGGGCATTAATCCTTTTATATATATATATATATGAAATAAATAACTATATGTTAATACAAATTCCTTGTCAAGAAATTAAGAAACAAGAAAAGTAGTAACAAATATCAAAAGAAAATTAATAGAAAGAAAGAGGTATAATCTCTAATGTAAATCTCTACAAGTAGAAATTAGAGCTTTTGATTATTTCCTCCTTTAATAATGGATCAAGGGCGTGAAAAGCCTGTTCTTGAATCCGTAGAAGATTTCTCCTTCGATTTTGATGAAGAAGATGAGTTGAATCCACAAATAGTGATGAACACCGTTTGAAGACTTGTGTTTGGAGATTTGAAGACTTGAACACCTTTTCACTTATAGATGTGAAAGCCTTGATGATTTGATTGGAGTTGTCTTGACGCTTAGAGAGAATTTTGCAGAGCTTTTCTTGATGCTTTGATTGCAGAATTCCGGTGGCTTGAGACTTCAATCTTCTATTTCTAAATGAACCACAAACACTCCTATTTATAGAGAATTTGAGGAGGTGTATTTATTAAAAATTATTTTATTACTAATAATTCTTCAAAAATCAACTAGAATACAATAATTAATAATAAATTTACTTAAAATACAAAAATTACTAATTTATAATAATATTTCTAAAAAAAATGCGTTTATTGATTAAATTTAATAATTATTACTTTAAACTAATTAATATAAATAATTGAATTTAATAACTAATAAATTCTAAAAATCTCACAAAAATGCATTTTCAACACTAAACATATTTTTAAACAATTAAACAACCAAATTATAATCTTATATATATATATATATATAATTTATATACTTGAAAACCAATTAAAAATTTATACAAAACATTAACTTAATTAACAAAAATTTATTTTCACAATCTAAAAATAGAAATCACTATTAAATATAATATTTAACTATAATCTAACCAAATATCAATTAAAATTAAATAGCATAATTTTCTTAAAAAAATATAATAAATTTCCTAAAAATACTAAATATTCAAAATAAATTCCAAAAATTCTGTAAAAATCATTTTAGTGAGCATTTAACCTTAATACTTAATAATCTATACCCAATTAAACCTAAACTAAATAAATTTAAGCTAAAAACACGAAAAGATCAAAACTAAACCTAGGATAAATCTACTAAATACAAGCTGAAAATAAAAGCATTAACAACTCTTACCTAAAGAAGAGTTGAAGCTAAGGAATGGAGGATGGATTTCAATCCATAATTCACCGGAAAAACCAGTCAAGCCAGGAAAAGTGAAGCTGCCAGTCGTGAGAAACAAAGGGAGAAGAGGACTTGCTGTTGGTTCAATTACTTGTTGGTGATCTGGTTCGGTCAGCTGATGTTGGTTCGGTCAGGCGAAAGCTCAGCTGGATGGTTATCTGGTTCGTGCTGTTGATGGAGTTTTCTTGTGCGAAGAAAAAGAAAGGCTCACAGGGGAAAGAAGAGAGTACCCGAAAAGAAAAGTAAAAATGGGTCTGTGACATAAAATTTAACTAAAACTAAACTTTTCTTGACTTACTAACTTACTTTAACACTAACTTTTGGGCCAACTTACTTTATTAACAGCTAATAATAATAATAATAATAATAATAATGATAATAAACAATACAACACGTGCATAAAATCATATATATATATATATATATATATATATAATATTAAACACACACACACATATACATATAAATGATACCAACATATATGTATATATATATATCTATATATATATATACTTAGATGAAATCAAGACTAATAGAATTTAATAAAATTAATAATATTAAAATAAATACTTTAATGCCAAATATTAAATTAATTAACTAAATAATAAAAAATTCAAATTTAATAGACTTTATTAACACTGCAAATCTCACATT
>CATIWK010156307.1:0-18825 GCA_949634005.1 Mallotus japonicus
AAAATAAATAAATTGCTCTGTAGAGATAATTTCATATTGTAATAGGTGGTTATGGTTTTGTAAACCACATGCTAGTTTGCTTAAATAAATGGTGCACTAGTGTTTTGCTAGCCATCGCTGGCTAAACATGTAAAATTTATACAGAAAAATAGGCAGAATGCCTTTTCCCTAAGAAGATTGGCATGCAGAGATGTAGTTAACCTGAGAAATATTGTATGTGATGTGGCAGAAGCTATAAAATTAAAAGGATAACTATTGAGGATGTTGATTCGCACACGAATGCCGTCTACAACCTTCTACTAACCTGTTTAGTCTGAGAATACCCAGGGAATAGGCATCAACAATCGTTGATTCTCCAAATGAGAATGCCGAAAATTGAGAGAAAATAGAACAATTCTATTCAAACTAATCAAAACTGTCTCAAACATCCAGAAAAAGACAAATAAATACTACTCAAAAGAAAACCCTAAAACAAAAGGGTAAAAAGACAGAAAAATCCAAAATAAAAATAAACATAAAATTCAAACTGAAATTTGAGGCCCTAAACAATGGATTTGAGCATCTTGACCCTTTTCCCAAAATCCAAATGCTCCATATAATCCAGGGCTGTCTGGTCTGCATCATTCTCCCCAGGTGACAGAAAATTCGACCTCGAATTTGGCACATCATCCTCATCATATGAATCTCCAGAGAAAGGAATCAAATGCTTCACATTAAAAACATCTGCAGTGCGAATGTGACTAGGCAGCTTCAAATGATAAGCGTTGGGGTTGATCTTCTCCACAATCTCCACATGTCCAATCTTCTTGGCAGACAGCTTACTATACTCCCCAGATGGAAAATGATCTTTAGTGGATACTGCCCACACAAAGTCACCAACATCAAACTCCAAATGTGCTTGTTTCTGATCTGCAGCCTGCTAGTATTTAGAGTTGGAGGTAGACAGGTTATCATAGACAGTTTTGTGGATAGCCTGTAAACCAGTAACAAAATCTGTTGCATTGCTATGAGCACTTACAATAGCATTGGATTCAGCCACCTTCTTCCCCATCAGCATGTACTCCACTTCTGACTCTTGCAACTTCTCATCAAACTCAGCCAAGGACAATAGGGTAGTAGCATCACCTGCAGGTTTAAATTTCTCCAACACTTGTCTACTAGGCAGTAACACAATTTTAATTCCATCAAACATAAAATAGTAGGTATTGGTTCGCCTATCATGCGTTATAGTTGTATCATACTTCCAATTCCTATCTAACAGCAAGTGAAATCCATCCATACATACTACATCACACCAAACAACATCCTTATATTTCAGACCTATGGAAAATGAAACTAAAACCTACTTAGATATAGCTACTTCATCACCCCTTTTAAGCCAAGCTAGTTTATATGGTTTAGGATGTTTTTCAGTCTGAATATTTAATTTCTGGACAACCTCAACAAAAACTATGTTTTCACAGCTACCACCATCAATTACAAAACGACATACCTTATCTTGAATGGTACAAGTAGACTGAAAAATATTGTTCCGCAGCCAATCATCCTTCTCCATATCTTTCGGTGTCAAAAAGGAACGTCAAACCACCAATGCAGTCCCTACATCCCCTTCTAAATGCACTTCATTGACTGCCTCCTCATCATATACTGGTTCGCCTATAATCTCGAGCCTGATATCATCATAATCATCTGTCTCAACAAACAAAGTTTTGTTTCCAACAGTCTTTTTACAGTCAGACAGTCTGTGTCCAGTTTTACCACAACCAAAGCACTTCATATTACCACTGCCACCAGCTTGATTAAATTGGCCAGGACCAATGTTGACGGCTTTGTTCATGCCAGGGCCACTACTACTGCTGCCAGCACCACTACCCACATTGACAGTGTTAACAACACGTCGCGATTATTTTTTACCATCAAAGCCCTATGATGACCAAATGACACAGAGACAGGATCAAACATGTTCATAGTATCCTGAATCTACAACTTCAAACCCTCAATATACCACGACACCAACTGGTCCTCTGTCTTTTGAATCTCACTTTTGGCAATTAGTTGGTAAAACTCAGTGGTATAGTCATCCACTAATCTTAGGCCTTATCTCAGATTTTGCAATCGTTGATACATCAATCTTTGAAAATTGTATGGCAGGAAGGTAGCTCACATTTGTTTCTTCATCTTCTTCCAGGTAGTGATTTTCTCTTTAACCAGTCTAGTTCGAGTCAATTTTAACTACTGCCACCATGCAGTAGCCCTACCATGTAATCTGGTTGCTACCAAAGACACACGTTTATTTTCTGGTACCCCTTTAAACTCAAAGATCTCCTCAACTGTAGCCAACCAATCAAGAAACTCCTCTGGCTGAAGGCTGCCATAGAATTCTGGGATTTAAGTGCACATTCCAATCTCCCAACGCCTAGAATCCTCCTCTTCTGTGACTGCTCTCTGACGTCTACGAGAGACCTCCTCCTTATATTCCTCATCCTTATCTTCACTATTGCTCTCTTCATCATGATCATTAATGGGATTATTGTTGTTTCGGGGTGCTAGATTATTTCTGTTCTGATTGGCCAATAGAGCAGCCATCCTCTCAATCATCTACTCCATCATCTGTTCGAATCACTCATCCAACCTCTGATTGATTCATTGCTGCATCTCATGCTCATAAACTTCCTCAATTCGTTGATTTCTTGTAGGTGCCATTATAGACACCTGGTTCAGTCGGCCCGTGATAGGGGACAAACCATGGTTGTTCAATTTGATCGGCCCGCAACGGAAGCCCGATGATGAAAGCTCGAGTTCAAAGCCCAATATAGAACAGGCCTAAACCTATTTTAGAACCCAACATAGACCCAAGCCCATGACCCAGCATTCAAGCCCAAGCCTGAGGCTGAAGAGGCGTCGCCTCTTCATCCAGAAGGCGATCGCCTCTTGACCAGAGAGTCAAGGAGGCGATCGCCTCTTGGTCTACCCAATTGCTGCTGCATTAAATGCAGTAAGGTGATCCCAATAACCTGGTGGCCCCCACTTGGTTTTGCTCTATAGAACTGCATGGGAAAGGCCATTTTTGAGAGAAAAGAAAGAAGCTAGGTGAGGGGAAGTGATGGGAAAGAGAGTAGGGGGTAGTGGGTGGCCTTGGGGGATTAAAAAGACAAGAGAGGAGAGAAGAAAGGGAGAGGTTAGCAACCATTAAGAAAAAATAGAAAGGAAAAGGAGCTAGAGAAGAGAGAAGGAAGGGGTTCTTGAGGAAGAAGAGGGATTCTTCTTGAAAAAGGAAGTTCATAGTCAAGAAAAGGCTTTGTTCTTGAAGAAGAAGGTGGTTATCTTGCATTTGAGAAGCATCTCAGCTCACAAAAGCTTCTGAGGGCTAAGTTAGGGAGATTAAGCTCCATTTGATCAGTAATAACCTTTCTCTTTAAAGCTTTTAAGTTCATACTTCATATAGAATTGTTTTGCTCTTATTTCTTGTGTTTTAAGTTTTGATTTATTTATATTCTTGAGTTATATTCATAACATGATGATTTGAAAGCATTCAGTATCTTTGTAGGAGTTTATTTACTGTGTATGTGATTCTTTGCTTTGCATAGAAGCAAGGAAAGCTTCCTAGTGCAGTTCTATCTTGCTAGAAGGTGATCGCCTCTTGGTCAAAAGGCGACACCTCTTGACCAAGTGACGATCACCTTTTAACCAGAGAATTAAGTGGTGATCGCCACTTGAACAGAGTTGTCCACAACTCTGCTTTAAAATTTCTCTTAGCTGTTGCATGATTTTGTTTATGGTAAGCTCTCACATGATTATATTTACAGTTTTCTATGTATATCTACTTTTGTCATTTCATTTAAGGTTAATATTCTTAGTCCATATGATCTACGTTTTGTATTGACTTGATTTAAAGATGATTTTGTGAGATGTATTATATATGAGGTTACTTTTATGTTTTGGGATTAACCTTTGATGTTTGCAGAATCTGGAGTGATTCTCTAGTTAAGAGGAATTAATTCCTCTTAATTAGTTCTTGAGATGTTTTGTAAGAGTTGGTTTTCTGTATATTTCTGGTTTACTCTCCGTATATTATCTGTATATTATTATTTATTTTCAATATATTTCCTTTGTATTTGAAGCAAAGTTGTTGTAATCTTTAAACCCTCTCCCCGTTTATTTGGAATGTATGATTGTAAACTATGATTCTTGTTAATTGTCAAGACATAAACGCATGAAATGAGATTAATGTGCAAACTTTGACTTAATGTAAAACTCGATCCGTTGCTTGAAGGCAACCAACATTCGCATGTTAATAAAGGAATAATCGAATAATTAAGGGTAATAAATCATGGATATAAACGGAGGCCGACCATAAGGTCGAGTGAGCATTCAAACGCTCATACCCAATTTCCGAACCCGTTCTCTGATGACGGCTTCTGGGAACCTCCGTGGAATCCAGTTGCCGTACAAGTGTGTCCCGGCTTTCATCCGGGTGGTGACTCTATCTTCGATTAGGCTTTGACGTAACTCGTATTTCCTAGTGGGCCTTGTGCCCACACAGTATCGTGGTTGCCAACACTTGGGCCCGTGCTAAACCCCGCCGCCTACAGTGGCGACTCCACTGGGGATAGAGAAACTAATTCCAATGTTTGTGATTTATCATCTTTGATTTCTTTTGCGTTCCTATTGCATTCACTACACGCTCTGCACACAATGAGCACTTCGGTCCTTATTAAGCCGGTAATAGTCCATACTTCGTTACCCGTGTTTCACTCAAACCTGGTGGTGGAATATCGCCTATTACCACTCACGACATGTACAATTCACGTTGTTTGGACCCTTGACTGGGGAGATGTGTATAGATATATATAGTTGTGGGAGCCGAAGCCTTATTACCCGAGACTCAAGCTCATGTAGTGACTTAGCAATTTTCATTAGGAATGTTCCCTTATGCATGTGTTTTATGCCCTTTAATGGATCCTTATAATAAAACTAAGCCCATTATCAATGGACTTTGTGCAAGTTATGGGCCTGTCATGCCCATTTTTAGCCCATTCTAAATGGATGTTACCCAAATGGGCTTTTCATGCCCATCTTTGGGCCCATCATAAGTGACTCTTAAACAAGGTAGGTCTAAATATCAGTTTTGGCCCGTTGAATGGATTCTGGATTTATTAAAAGGATTTGTTACTTGTTTGCACCATTGCGAGAGTTCTTGCATACGTCGGTTTTGATATCCCCTGTTGATAATCAAAACCAGGCCAAAAATCCTAGGACAAGATACTCACCAATGAATACGTGTGAGGGAGGAATAAGGTGGAGATCATTCATTTTGAAGTTTTGTGCTTTGCTCTTTATTATATGTAAATTAGATGTTTTTGTTTCCTTCTTACTTTTAATGATGAGACCAGCCTGGATATCATGCACACACGTCATGCATGATTCTGACCCATGATTTTGCAGCTGTAGATCCTTCAAGTTCATCCGTCTGGACTCGTTCTAGTTCTGGTCGTCTGGTTAAAAGCTCAAAAATAGTAATGGCAGGTAGTTTCTATTCGGAAGCTTTTAAAGCACAGTTAAAGGATGAGGTGGTTGCACAGTTGAAAGAAGAAATGGCTGCTCAAAATCAGGCTATGATGAGAGAGATGATGGGAGAGATGACTAAGTTGATTAAAGAGAAACAGCCAGCACAGACAGCACAACCAACTGCTCCGATTGATCTGGATGCTGAAATCCTGATAAGAGAGGAAGATGAGGTTACAGTGTTGGCTGACCTGGTAGGTCGAAGGAATGTAGGCCAAGCTGAGGAAAGAGAATAACCTGATTAGGCTAAAGACTTGACCAAGGCTGTGACTCAAATGCAAGTAATGATGAAGGATAAGGGCATGGCCACTCTGATGGATTACACCAGTCTGACTCTAAGTGAAGAGGATGATCCTCTACCTCAGAACTTCAAATTCCTAAACATGAAGAAATTCTCAGGAACTGACGATCTGCATCTGCACCTAAAACAATATACGATGTACATGAAAGCTATAGGCTAATCTAGCACGCAGATTGTTAAGCAGTTTTCTATGTCACTGGAAGGTGCACCGATCCGGTGGTACTATACTCTGGATCCACATGTCCAGTCAGATTGGAATGAGTTATGTGCTACATTTGTGAAGCAGTATGGCCTTAATGTCCAGCTGGAAGTGTCGCTGAGAGACCTACTAAACACCAAACAGAAATTCAACGAGTCTTTCACTGACTACCTGACTCGTTGGAGGGAGAAGCTAGGTCAAATGAGACATAGGCCTGCTGAGGCAGAGCAGGCAGACCAGCTGATAATAACTATGGAGGGCTGTTTTCCGACACTGTCTAAAAAGTTGGGGGATCTCAAAATCCGCAACTTCGAAGAGCTATACAGATTTGGGGTTCAAAACCAAGCAGCAATGTGCAAATTAATGCAGTAAGGCAGCCCCGAAGGTTCTCAAATTTGGGGCGACGTCTTTCTAAGGTTCTTGAGAAGCTGATAGAAAAGAACCTGTTGTGGCCTCTACCCTCACAACCACCCATACCAAATGCCAACCCGAAACTCTTCTGCAAGTTCCATCAGACCGTTAGGCACGAGACTGACAACTACGCCTGATTGAGGCATGAGATTCAAGATCTAATTGATGCTGGAAAGATCACAGACCCGGAAAGCTAAAAGCCAAATGCCCAGAATAATCCTCTGCCTAACTACCGAAATGTCCCACCACCAAATACACCCATCCTTATGATTGGCACCGGTTTGACAGAGGAACAAGTGCTTAATTCCTTTGTCAATCCCACCTCTGAAAACCTAAACCCGAACTAGAAAATTTGAACCAGAAGGAGCAACCTATAGAGCTTCCAGTGCGTGTTTTAAACATTTGGAGCTCTGATGATGAGAGTAAGGGGCGGGTTGATCTGTGGGAAGACAAAGAGAATAGAGTGAATCAACCGATTAGGAAAGTGGAAGAGAAAGCGCAAGGAAGTGAACCTGTCAAGCCATAATAAGAAGAAGCGAAAAGCTCAGAAGGAAAAGTAAAGAAAGAGGAGATAATCGCTAGTGTCCGGGAGCTGCTTATGCATTCTAGGGATCACAGGGAAGCATTAGTATTAGCTCTAGATCAGAGGAAGATCTCTATGGGATGTACACCCAAACAGATGGTTGGCTCATTAACAGAAACTCCCCAAGGAACCATCACATTTTCTGATGATGATCTGCCCTTAGAGGGGAGGGATCACCATAAAGCTTTATTCATCAAAGCTGAGGTGAAAGGGAAGATGACCTACTGTGTAATGGTTGATAATGGATCGGCCATAAATGTGTGTCCATTGAAGATCTTACCAAAGTTGGGATTAGCTGTAGTCGATCTGAAGCCTTTTGAGGTAGTTATCAAGGCTTATGACGACACGAGGAGGAATGTCGAAGGAACGTTTAGAGCGTTGGTCAAGACGGGACCCATTGAGGCTTGGGTTGATTTAGATGTGATCAATATACCTGTGACCTTTGCCATTTTGCTAGGAAGGCCTTAGTTCCATCCTCTAGGTGGTGTGCCATCCACTGTTCACCAAAAGATCAAGTTTTCGCATAAAAATAAGGTTGTCACTATATCAGTGGAAACAGAGGCTATTGTAGCTGCATTAAAGTTGGCACCTAAAAAGATCCCCATCAGTCCTAGTTTTGAGGTTTGTGTGATCTATAATGAAGCTGAGATGAGTGAGAAAGTTATCAGCATGATGAGAAACATGGACTTCTTTCCTAGTTTAGGATTGGGAAAGAATCAGCAAGGCATAACAAAGCATGTGAAGCATGAAATGCTGGTGCTGCAGCACGGAATAGGGTACGAAGGAGGCGATGGCCCTGAACAAGAACTTGACATTTGGGACCAACTTGAGAAAGAGGAAATTGAGTATGAGAGAAAGGCCTTATGAGAGACTTTTGTGAGGCAGGGCACTGGTTATCTTTACAGCGGGGCCCCTGAACCTATTCTGATGGCTGGGGAGGTGATCCCGGGGTTTGAGATCTTTGCTGAGTACGTGAACGGGACCCAGAAGGTTGACACCACAAATCTCCCTTTGGAAGAACTGATAGTGGCTGAAGAGGACATTGCTGCTTCGGAAGCGAAAGACACCGATGGTCTGGACAAGGAGATGGATCTCGAGACTTATGTTCTAAATTCCATCGTAGATCTTTTTTATGATGATTTTGATGTGTCTTTAGCTTCTTTGTTTGAAACTGATGACTTATTTTTCTCAAAAATGAATGCAATGAAGTCCAACTTTGCTTATTTGTGCGATGTGTTTCCTAATGGTTATTTTGTTTGTGATGATCATTTCATGCATATGTTTGACATTAATTCCACACAAACTGAATCATTTAATTTGGGCACAAATGATAATCCTAGAAATATACTGCTTGCTTCTGATTTAACTCATATTGAGAAGGAAAAAATGAAAGAAACTTTAAAAAGAAGACAGGAATTATTTGCTTGGGGTTACGAGGATATGCCGGCCATTGACAGGGAGATCGCACAGCACAAAATCCCTACGTATCCTCATATTTCACAGATAAGTAGAAGAAGAGAAGGTTAAGACCTAAATGGGCTCTTTTGGTCAAAGAAGAAGTCGAGAAACAGTTGAAGGCGAAGTTCCTGGAGGTAGTAGAGGACACCCATTGGTTGGCAAACATAGTCCCAGTTCCTAAGAAGGACAGAAGGGTCAGAATGTGCGTGGACTATAGAGATTTGAACAAGGCCTGCCCGAAAGACGACTTCCCACTGCCCCACATCAACACCCTTGTTGATAGTGTAGCTTCCAGTGCAATGTACTCCTTTATGGATGGTTTTTCAGGATACAACCAGATTATGATGGCAGTGATAGTCAAGTTGAAGACATCATTCACCACTGAGTGGGGTATCTACTGTTACACAGTCATGCCATTTGGGCTGAAGAACGCAGGGGCCACCTATCAGAGAATGGCCACTACCTTGTTGCACGACATGATCCATAAGGAGATAGAAGTGTATGTTGATGACATGATGGTGAAGTCTGCAACCAGGGAAGGTCATTTTAAAGCTCTAGACAAGTTTCTAGCAAGGGTTGAGAGGTACAATCTCAGATTAAATCCAAAGAAGTGTATCTTCAGAGTGACATCTGGGACATTGTTGGGCTATATCGTTATCCAAAAAGGAATAGAAATTGATCCAGATAAGGTTAAAGCAATCCGCGAAATGCCTACACCTAAGACAGAGAAGGAAGTTAGAGGATTTATCGGGCGACTGCAGTACATTAGCAAGTTCATAGCTAAGTTAACTACAATTTGCAAGCCGATCTTCAAGCTTTCGAGGAAGAATTAGCCAGTAATCTGGGATGATAAGTGTCAACAGGCTTTTGAAGCTATCAAGGATTGTTTGATGAACCCGCCGATCTTGCAACCGCCAAGACCCGGTAAACCTTTCATCCTCTACCTGGCAATCGAGAAGGATGCGATAGCGTCTATGTTAGCACAAGAAAGTAAGGGGAAAGTTGAAAACGCAGTGTACTATCTGAGTAAGAAGCTGCTGTAGTATGAGGCTAATTACAGTTTGGTAGAGAAGACATACTTAGCTATGATCTGGGCAATGAAGAAGCTCTGTCACTACTTCCAATCTTACAGCGTGCAAGCAGTTTCTAAGCATGATCCCCTGAGGTACCTTCAACAGACACCTTCACTAACGGGAAAGCTAGCCAGGTGGTTGGTTCTGCTTACTGAGTTCGACATAGACTATATAGCAAAGAAGGTGGTAAAAGGGAGAGCAGTAGTAGATTTTCTAGCCCAGAACCCGATAACCGACAAACAAGAGTGGGAATTGGAGTTTCCTGATGAACATTTAGCTGCAATAGAAGTGCAAGGATGGAAAATGTACTTCGATGGAGCAGTCAACAATCGAGGAGCAGTCAATAATCGAGGAGCAGGTATAGGTGTAATCCTGGTCACTCCAGAAGGAGAGATGATCCCAATGGTGAAGAGGCTCGAATTCAATGTAACAAACAATCAGGCTGAGTATGAAGCCTGTATCTTCAGTATGGAGGCGTTGCGTAGTGTGGGGGCAGAAAATGTTGTCATACACGGAGATTCCATGCTGGTTATAAAGCAAGCTTCCAAAGAGTGGGAAGTGAAAAAAGATAGGCTGCGACTGTATTGGGATTACTTGGCCATTATTTCACTGTCTTTTACTCAATGCGAATTTGTCCACCTGCCAAGAGAAGAGAACCAGATAGCAGATGCCCTAACTACTCTAGCATCTATGTAGGAGAGTGGAAAGCAGCCAAAGGTCAAACCTTTGATCCTAACAAGATCCCGAAGCCTTTATTATAAGGAAATAAGGGTCATGCCAGTGGATGCTGCCGAAAGACCTTGGTTCTACAATCTGCAGCATTACTTAGAGACAGGACAGTTCCTTGAGGATGCTGAAAGGAAAGAAAGAGTGTCATTGAGAATGCTATCACGACAATTCATCAGCTACAACGGGATGCTATATAAGAGAATGCCGACTGGTGTTCACTTAAGATGTCTTGATAAAGCTGAGGCTCAGGAACTCATGGAGGCAGTGCACGGAGGAGTATATGGGCCACATATGAATGGGACAGTATTGGCAAAGAAGATAACTCGTCAGGGGTACTTCTGGTTGACCATGGAAATGGTCTGTGTCAAGTTCGTGAAGAAATGTCATAACTATCAAGCTTGCGGTGACGTCAATCATTTACAGTCTATGGAGCTGTAGGGAATGACCTCTCCGTGGCTGTTTGCAGTTTGGGGAATCAACATTATTGGGGAATTAAGACCGAAAGCGTCAAACGGACATCGATACATCGTAGTAGCCATCAACTATTTCTCCAAATGGGTTGAAGCTGAGTCCTATGCTACTGTTGGTTCGAAGCAAATGGCAAGGTTTATTGAAAAGAATATAATTTTCTGATATGGATTACCTCATTAGAATGTCACTGACAATGGCATCCAATTTCGAGCTGAAATCGCTGCTTTACTACAAGAGTATAAGATTGAGCATCATAGATCATCTCCATATAGACCGCAAGCAAATGGTGCAGTAGAGGCTGCAAACAAGAATGTTAAGAAGATCTTGTCCAAAACACTTGAGAATTACAAGGACTGGGCAGATTATCTGCAGTTTGCACTGTAGGGATACAGGACTACTGCTAGGACATCGATGGGAGTCGCTCCTTATTCCTTAGTGTAAGGATGTGAAGTTGTATTACCGATAGAGGTCGAGATTCGGTCATTAAGAGTTCTTTTAGAATCTAAGATCCCCGAATATCAATGGGTGGATAGCCGCTTAGCACAGCTCGCATTGTTGGATGAGAGAAGGATGAAGGCCATGTATCATGCACAGCTGTACTAGAAAAGGATAACTCGAGCCTATAATAAGAAGATAAAGCTGGGGAAGATCAAAGAAGGTGATTTAGTTTTGAAACTCACGAAGCCGATCATAACTGACCCACGCGGGAAGTTTAAGCCTAACTAGGAAGGTCTGTACCTGGTGAAGAAGTTATTCTCTAAGGGCGCTGCTATCATATATGATCTGGATGGGAATGAATTCAGAGAGCCCATTAACCTTGATAAGCTGAAGAAATACTTCCTATGAAAGTCTCGCTAGGGAGAAAACCTCGCAAAGGGCTGTTTAGGCAGAAGTTAGAGACAAAGAAAATGAAAAAGTAAAAAGTCCTGCTGGATTGAAAACCTCGCAAAGAGGTGATCCAGGCAAAAATTAAAGACATGTAAAAGGAGAGAGAGAGACAAATGGTTAGTTGAAAAATGCCGAGTCAATTAACGACATGAGATATGTCAGAAGCGAAATGTATATGCATATTGTGTTTAAATTAAATGAAACAGATTGTTTTAATTATTGTTAAACATTGCATTAAGTGTTTACTATAAACTGTTTAGCGTTAAAAGGAAACTCTATTTCACAAACGAGAAAAGATGACTTAGTTCATAATCTAATTTTGTCTTCTTTTCTTTTGATGAACATTCTGAGCACTCGATGCTTGTAATTCCCTAGTCCTTTTGCTTTTAATAAACTCATCTTTTTCTGTGTCTTACAATTGAATCCACACCTTGTACTGATCATCGGTGGATGGATCTCCATTGTAGTCTATGCCCCTCTGAATGGCTTTTCGAGGCCAGGTAGCAGTCAAGTTTTCCAAGAAATTCTGAGAAAGAGGTCCGGGCTCAAATTCATGCACGAGCTTCGGGATCAATTACTTTTGCCCGTATTGTCGACAGAGCCGTGCTGGATTGTAAAATATAGCAAAATGGAGGCCAGCTAGGGGAACGTAGTGAGTGTAGGAATGGAGGGTCACGTGTCATACTCTCCACCACGGGCACATCCATCGGATCAAGGTGTCAGGGAAAGTTGACAACCAACCTCGGATGTTATCTGGAACAGGATACAATCTCCTAGTTCTACAATGTTTAGCTCTATAATGTGCGATGTTTTACAGAGGATCTAGCAGTCCTAGCTTTTCATGAAACCACATCTGCAAGGATGATAAACAGACAAATTGAAGATGACAAAGTGGTAAAGTGTGGGGGCAGAAAGAGAACACTAACCTCCAACAGTATCGGACTCCCAGAGAATCGCCTACTTGAGGCAAAGTTGTCTAGCCCGATGAGTGTTTCAGCTAGAATGAGAGGGAGTGGGTTGAGTCCTGCTTCCACATGGCCCAAGATGTGTAGGATTTTAGAATCGTAATTCCCCGAGAGCGAAACGAGCAAGAATTAAGCATACAGGCAAAGGGCCATCAATCAGGGCCAGCAAGCTTCCATTTTATCCATGTTTAAGACTATCTCAATGAGGGATTCTAACTCAATCTCATAGACGAGAATGCAGTGAGCTGAAGACTGAGGTGAAAGATCAAGCATCTGGGCCATCTGGTATTGAATAGAGTGCGGATCTGGAATTCTGAGGTTAGGGATGATAAATTGAGAAGTAGAATCCGTGATACTACCTAGTAGAGCTTCAAATTCTTCCAGCAGAGGGCATAGCTCTGTAGTGCTGAACCGAAAAACATGTTTTTAGGGATCCCAAAATTGAGCTATGGAATGAAGGAAGAGGAAGTTGATTCTTCTAGCATGAAGCAATCTGAAGATTGATAGTTGAAACGTCTCTAATTTGCCCCATGATTCTCCATCTAGGCTCTTTAAGATCGACTGTAGTTGTTTGAGGCTCCTTTCAATCATATTTAGGGGTTCTGGAAATTTTGGACAGAGAAAATGAAAATGTGGGATGAAGAAAAGAGAATGGAGGATGAATTGTAGATTTAGGGATTTAAAGAAGCCTACAGCATGCTGACGAGGCGATTGCCCCCTAGCCAAGAGGCGATCGCCTCTTAACTAGAGATTCAAGAGGCAATCGCCTCTCTAACAGAATGATGTGCAATCATTTCAGGAGAAAACGGGACAATTTTGACTGTAAATATGAAATTCAGCTATTAAAAGAGATATTATATACTCAACAGACATTCATTTGTTCCTAAAATTATGAATAGATATAATTGATTCAGCAAAAGGTTCAGTTCATGAAGAGATCTATGAAATGAATGAATAAATGTATGTAAAAGGACTGCTGAACATCAAAAGTAGTAAAAGATAATGTATCTCAAAAAGGGGAAGGGGGTCCTAAGCTACAGACTCTCTACCCCGCACCCTCCGAGTCCCCAGCACCGTCTCCATCACCAGCAGCACCTGTAGCCTGCTCACCTCCGTCGGCTCCCTCCTTAGCATCCTCGTCTTCATCTTCATTGATCTGCAGAACCTCAATCTGACGCTCGAGGGTAGTGATCCTCTCCTGGCTCACTCTGTCTAGGTCCTGCACATAAGTATGAGGTAAGAAAAGGCATACATACATGCATACATGTAGGAATAGGAAGAATGCTTACCCTCCACTGCTCAATGACCTTTAGCAAGTAATCTCTCTGAGCCTCGATCAACCTGTACATGTACTGACCCTACTCTAGTGGAATCTGTATTATTAACAGAATGATCAGTACTAGCCAATATTTCTAGAATAATATAATAGTCAGGTTGGAGTTGAACTTACGTGAGTAGTGCCTGGGAGGACGCAAGCAGGATCGAGATCCTTATCCAACCTGAGGAACCGTCGAGACATCTCCCCAGGAGGGACCCATCATCTAATCAAGGAGTCAGGTATATGCTCAAGGCTGCTAATTACTGCTGGAGTAGAGGAACTGGAAGGGCCAGCAGGAAGTCCACTCTGCTACGCTGCGGCTGAAGTACCTGCCTCGCTCTGCTCTGTACGGAACCTTTGGGGGGCTCTCTCCCGTGCCTGAGGTCTAGCTCGAATTGTGGGACCCACAACCGTAACCTAAAGATAAAAAGCCTTGTCAGAATCTGATGATCTAGTAAGAAATGAGATAAAAGTTAAAAGCATACTTGAGAAGTGGACCCGACAGTGAAAGGCACTCACTGTAGGAGATGAGATCGGATGAAGTCTAGATACCGGTTCTTCACTCGCATGGTATGATCAACAGCTGGCTCCCCAGTGACAGCCTGACTGAGCTCCTCACCCTCTAGCTCGTGTGCCCAGAAGAGATGCCTAGGAGGAGACTTTGGGACGCATTTGACTCGCGAGCCTCCACCCCAGTTGAGGACTCGCTCCCCAAAGTACCACACCCGGAAGCCGGGGCCTCAAAACAGGACTCTCCACAACGAAAGGGGCCTAGAACGCACCATCTCGGGACCCCATGGGTCACTCCATACCTGCAAGAAAGGTAACGGGTAAGTAAATACAATCAAATGAAGTACTAAATGAGTTTGTTTCTTATTTTAGGTACCGCCTCAGGAGTCAGGGAGTTCAGCCGCTCCCTGTGAACATGAATGTGGGCCAGATGCCTCCTCAGAATGCGGCTAGCACCCCACCGATGGATAGTAGGGAAATGATCAGCAACCCGAAAGATCCCCGTGATCAGCTCTAGCTTTAATCCCCAGACCTACAAGGGAAGTTTATCAGCGAACAATAACAAAATTTTGAAAAAAAGAGAGAAAGAGAGAGAAGAGTACCAGTGTAGCGTGCCAAAAGCCGCAAAACCTCTTCGCCCTATGCACTACCTCATCCATGCTGCGATAGAGGTAGGTTAGAGCACAGCTGCCCCAGTCGAAGGTAGCCACTTGATATAGATCCCTCAGGGGCATGAAAAACATCAGATCAAGGGAGCTTGCTGTATCGGCAAAGAGGGTGGTGCCGAGAAGGTAGAGCAGGTAAGCTCACACCACCTGGTCGATCTCCCGGGGAGAAGTCATAGCTGCAGCTCTGTCTCTCGTATAGTGGCTCCGGATCTAGTCGATCTTAATGGTATGGGTCCCCTTCATGTCCGGGACCATACCAAGAAGATGCTCGATGTAAGCAACAGTGTCAGGGCTGGTATGATGTAAGCTTGCATCGAAGGGGACTGCATCTCCAGCGCACGTAATCCTAGTAATCACAGCGAATGACACAGGGTCTACTGCCAACTCTCCGAAGGGGAGGTGGAATGTGTGAGTGGTGTCGAACCACCTCTCCATCAATGCATGCAGGGGCTAGTAGTCGGTCTTCCCCTGCTCCTCAGGAAGAGATAAGATGAAATCCTCGAATCCGGTCTCTCTGGTCATCTGTGAGCTCGCTGTAGAAGACACGAGCCCCATGGAAGTTCCTCGCACCCTTGAACGTCTGTGCATCATGCTGTCGAAGAAATCAGGGAAGTTTACTTAGTATTGATTAGTTAAATACTGTAAAATTTGAAAGAAATTGATAAAAATGTAGAGGATTCTGGTCAAGGGACGATCGCCCCTTGCCAAGAGGCGAATCATCTCGTCTTGACCAGGAGGTGAACGCCCCTCATGCAGGAGGCTATTGTCTCTCCAGTGGGAAAGAGACGATCGTCTATTAGTTAAGAGGCGTTCGCCTCTTGGTCAGGAGGCGATCGCCTCTGCAAAGCGAACAGGCAGCCTGATTCAAAATTTGATCAATTTTTTATGTTTTAATCATGCATTGTCTCATTTTTCTAATCCTAAGTGAAGAATAAAATTGTATAACTATTAACCCGTTGAATTTTGTAGGAAATAGTGAGATTTGGGGGTATTAACCTCTCCTGAAGCGAGAGAATAGATGTGTGTCCTCAGGTTTGCCAGAATGGGGATTGTGTCTCCCCTCGAGTATCCATGAGTGCGTGGAGGATGGATCAAGGGAGGAATGAGATCCCAAGGGGGAAGTGGCGGTGTCCTCTTAACATCCATGGTCAGAAAGTATAAGACGTGAGGAGAAAGAAAGAAGAGAGGAAAAGAAAAGAAAAGAGGAAAAAGGAGAAAGTGAAAGAAGAAAGGGATAGGTTTCCTATATATAAGGAAAATGGAGTGGGGCTCTAGGGAAGTGGGCCTCCAGCGATGTTAGAATAAGGGAAGAGAGTCAGGTAAGCCCACTTAGGAAAAAGAGGCCTGTTGGAAAGGGGCCCACTGCATGGCATTTCGAAAAAAAAAACTGTTTTCAGAATAGTCTGAATAGGTGTTCGGTCGGGCGAATTCCCTGAGGCATCATGGCTATTCGAGCAAGTGTTTGATCAAGCAAAGTTCTCGAGGTGAGTCGTTCGTGCCTAAATTTTAAAACATGTGTGGTTCAAGTGACTGACTCGAGGTCAGGGATCGGTTATGAAGTGTCTGATCGAAGCATCAGCGAAGAGATGTCTGATTGGAGTATCAGAACAGAAGGAACTGCCTCTCGGGCCAGTAAAACCTGAGGATGACGGCGTGAGCTTCCTGCAATCAGAATAAAAGGAACTGCCTCTCGGACCAGTAAAACCCGAGGATGACGGTGTGAGCTTCCTGCAATCAAAACAGAAGGAACTGCCTCTCGGGCCAGTAAAACCAGAGGATGACGGCGTGAGTTTCCCGCGTTCAGAACAGAGGAACTGCCTCTCGGGCTAGGAAAACCTGAGGATAACGACATGAGTTTCCTGTAAAGTGGCGAAGTCGGGCTTGATAGAGTTCTCGAAGATCACAATTTGCGTGATGACTGTTCGAGTTTGAATCCCCAAAGTCAGCAAGTATTGAGTAACTGTGTGGGCCAGTAAAACCCTAAGATCATGGTTGCATTTTAGGTCGGAGAACTTATCTCTCGGGTGACACCTGAGAGCGAGGTATATCATTATTATTCTTTTTGAGTGTTGTGTGTATTGATTTTTTGAAAATTTAAATGCATGCGTGCTGTTTCTTTTTCGAAAATTCAAGGGGGCAAACTGTAGACACCCGGTTCGATTGGCCCGTGATAGGGGACGAACCGTGGTTGTTCAGTTTGATCGGCCCGCAACAAGCCCGATGATGAAAGCTCGAGTTCAAATGCAAGAGAAGCCTAGAAATCCTTCTAAAACATGCCTAAACCTATTTTAGAACCCAACATAGGCCCAAGCCCATGACCCAGCATTCAAGCCCAAGCCTGAGGCTGAAGAGGCGTCACCTCTTCATCCAAAAGGCGATCTTCTCTTGGTCTACCCACTTACTGCTGCATTAAATGCAGTAAGGTGATCCCAACAACCTAGCGGCCCCTACTTGGTTTTACTCTACAGAACTACGTAGGAAAGGCCATTTTTAAGAGAAAAGAGAGAAGCTAGGTGAGGGGAAGTGATGGGAAAGAGAGTAGGGGTAGTGGGTGGCCTTGGGGGGATTAAAAAGGCAAGAGAGGAGCAACCATAAAAGGAGATGAGAGAAAAAGAAGAGGATAGCTAGGGAGGAGAGAAGGAAGGAGTTCTTGAGGAAGAAGAGTGATTCTTCTTGAGAAAGGGAGTTCATTGTTAAGAAAAGGCTTTGCTCTTGAGGAAGAAGGAGGTTATCTTGCATTTGAGAAGCATCTCAGCTCATAAAAGCTTCTGAGGGCTAAGTTAGGGAGATCACGCTTCACTTGATCAGTAAGAATCTTTCTCTTTAAAGCTTTTAAGTTCATACTTCACATAGAATTGTTTTGTCTCCTTTTTCTTGTGTTTTAAGTTGTGATTTGTTTACTCATAACATGGTGATTTGAAAGTATTCAGTATCTTTGTAGGAGTTTATCTGCTATGTATGTGATTCTTTGCTTCACTTAGAAGTAAAGAAAGCTTCCTAGTGCAGTTCTGTTTGGATAAGAGGCGATCGCCTCTTGGTCAAGTGACGATCGCCTCTTAACCAGAGAATTAAGTGGCGATCGCCACTTGAACAGAGTTGTCCATAACTCTGCTTTAAAATTTCGCTTAGCTGTTGCATGATTTTGTTTATGGTAAGCTCTCACATGATTATATTTACAGTTTTCTATGTATGGCTACTTTTGCCATTTTATTTTAGGTTAATATGCTTAGTCCACATGATCTACGCTTCATATTGATTTGATTTAAAGATGATTTTTATGAGATGTATCATCTGTGAGATTACTATTATGTTTTGGGATTAACCTTTGATGTTTGCAGAACCTGGAGTGATTCTCTAATTAAGAGGAATTAATTCCTCTTAATTAGTTCTTGAGAGGTTTTGTAAGAATTGGCTTTCTGTATATTTCTGGTTTATTTTTGGTATATTATCTGTATATTATTGTTCATTCTCAATATATTTCTCTTGTGTTTGAAGCGAAATTGTTGTAATCCTTAATCCCGCTCCCCCGCATATTTGGAATGTAGGGTTGTAAACTTCGATTTTTGGTTAATTGTTGAGACCTAAACGCATGAAATGAGATTAATGTGCAAACTTCGACTTAATGTAAAACTCGATCCATTGCTTGAAGGCAACCAATATTCGCATGTAAATAAAGGAATAATCGA
>CATIWK010156313.1:0-12514 GCA_949634005.1 Mallotus japonicus
TATATATATATATATATATATATATATATATATATATATATATATATATATATATATATATTGGTGTTTGAATTTATTTTTATAGGTTTTTGAAGTTGTCATGAGAGATTCAAGTATTGAAATTCATTTTGGATGATAAAAAAAAAAGGTTCAAAAGGCATTGAGCAACACGGCCATACTATGAACTGTGTTCCTATCTATTTAAAAGGAATGGTTGAGGCCATGGTTATGTCACAGTTGTGCCCCAAACCTTGCAGTATTCTGTCAAAATGAAGAATTTTTTTTTCTCTTTTGGTACCACAACCATGTGAAGATCATGTCTAGAATCGTGTTATGGGTAGTGAATACCCAACGTTGCAAACGTAATTTACTGCATTGATTTGGTTATTGGGCTAACATAGCCTATTAAGGCACCATTTTTTCTTTTCTTTTTCTTTTTTTTTTTACTTTTTTGTTTCTTTCTTCCTTTATTTATTTTTTCTTTTCTTCCTCTCATAAGCACAAACCACCACTTTTATTTTATTTTATTTTAGTTTAGTTTTATTTTCACATAATAATTTATTTATTTATTTGTTTATTTTTACTTTAGTTGGCAATTTAGAATTTTATTTTGTTTTGTTCTTCATTTTTTTTTATGTTACATTAAGCATTATTTTCATGATTATTTACATTCCCTCAATGAAGCCATGTTAAGCAAAATGGCTTGGAAAATTATTTGTTCTCATGAATATCCCATTTCCATATTGCGAAATCATTTTCTTTATCCCTCAGGAATTCCTCATGAGGTTTATTTTCATTCCTCTATCTGGTGCTCTCTTAAGGAAATTTATTTTTCTCTTTGTCATGATTTGAAGTGGTTTATTGGTTCGGATAGCAAGCTTAAATTTTAGACGGGCGAGTGGATTCAGCCTCCGGTAAAAAATTCAACTTGGAATCTCGACTAGAGATCAGCGTGGAATGGATGACTTTGTCTTTAGTTTCTTTGTTAATGGTGCTTGGTCTTTATCATAAAATCTGCCTGATGAGGTGAAAGCAAATATTCGGTCAATCACTCCAATCAAACATGATTTTGATATATGTGTTTGGACTTTAATATCTTATGGCAATCTCTCCGTGAAGAATTTTTATAATTGTCGTTGGTTTTTTATGGTTTTGGTACTGTGGCATTCTTTTATTTGGAAGGAATTTCTTCCTCCATCCCGATCGTCGATTTGTTGGAGAGCTATAAGGAGATATCTCCCCACGAATGATATTCTTAATAAAAAAAGGCTTGGCATTTCCATCTAGATGTGTTTTGTGTTCAGCTAATAAGGAAAACGGCTCGCATCTTTTTATTTATTGTTCTTTCGCTACTGTTATATGGAATGCTATCTCCAGCCTTTTTGGTCGTCGAATTTATACTTCAGGTAATTTAGCTGAGCTTTTTCGGTGATGCTATGAAATATGGGTTCAGTACGCAGTTTGGTGTTCTTTGGTATGCTTCGATAGTTCATGCTATTTCGGTCATCTAGCGTGTCTGAAATGCCACTATTTTTGATAATTTTCTGCCTAACATTCAAATTTCTCTTCACGCTATATGGACTGCGATTAAAGACAGATTATTTTTGTGTGGGTAGAATGTATAACTCATTGGATGAATTGCGTATTTGAAAGCTGCTTAATATTTCAAGTATTCCTAGTCAGGCGCCAAAGATCATTTATGTTTCTTGGAGACCTCCTCCATCAGATTGGCTTAAGGTTAATACCGATGGGTCTTCTCTTGGTTCACCAAGTGCTGCTGGTGCAGGAGGAATCTTTCGTACAGCTTCAAGATTCCCTCATGGTGCTTTTTCTTTCTGTATTGGATCAGAATTCGCTTTTGTATCAGAACTTGTTGTTGCTATCTATGCAATTGAGGTCGATTTGATTAAAGGTTGGAGGAATATATGGATGGAATGTGACTCCTTGCTTGTGGTTCAACTATTTCGGCGCATAACCTCCAATGTCCCTTGGAAGCTTCAGCAGCAATGGTTAAATTGCTTACACTTAGTATCTTATATGAACTTTTGGATTACTCACATTTATAGAGAGGCACTGCTGATGCTTTGGCCAAACATGGTGCCATTAACCTTTTGCTGCAATGGTGGGATTTTGCTCCTAGCTTTTGTTCTAAATTTATTTGTAATGACTTTAATAGGCAGGGAGCTTATCAGTTTGGTTAGGCATCTATTTTTTGCTTTATTGTATAAGCTCCTAGTATTCTTGTATCTCTTTTTATTTTTATTAATAAATGTGGACGACAGAAGCGTGATGCAAACACTAAGAGGATGTCAACCTAGTTAAGATGCTTGGGTGCGTTAACTGATTTCTGAAATCCAGCCTTTTAATTAAAAAAAAATGGGTATTATTCAATTTTATTTAGGGATTGCATCAATTTTAATTGATTTGATTAAAATTCAAATTTTATGCATAATTTTTCAATCTATACATTTATATGCAATTTCTATTTTTGCTTTATATAGTATGCTCTTAATTTTCATGAATTTATGCTTAATGTAGTTGCGTGTTAATTTATTGCATTTTTGCTTTTAATTTTCATGAGTTTTATTTCTTTTCCTTTTATATTTTTTTTATTTGTTCTTTATGTGTTCGTTTGCTCCTTTCACATTGAGGACAATGCGAAGTTTAAAGTGGAGCGTAGCTTGTCACTTTGTATGTTTGTTTTTTTGTTGCATTTGTGTTAATTAAAATTGTTTTAATTGTTCGATTACATTATTTTCATTTTTTTTGTGTCTTGTGGATTACTAAATTCATGATTAGGGACGATGAATGGAAGAGTGTGTAGTTTTGATAGCACCAAAATTGAGGGTGTTTATTGTTAAGGATAATTGAACATAATTCTTATGTGTAAAAGATTTAGTTTTCATAATCTAAGCAAGGCTTTAAGATGATGATATAGGCATAGTTTTTCTTGTAAAAATGGTTATTATTTGGGTTTGTAGAAAAAAAAAGGAGGTAAGATGGAGCGTAAAACGCAATTGCCACAAAAAAAAAAAGTTAGACGGAGCGTAAAACGCACTTGCTAATAATAAAAAAAAAAGGTGAGATGGAGCATAAAACGCACTCACCAAATCAAAATCACTATGAGATGAAGTGTAAAACGCACTCAGAAAGCAAAAAAAGTTTGCAAATCCCGTGATATTTCTATTAAATTGTTTTGTTTTGTTTTAATGCCTATTAAATATTTACATAAGTTAGTGCTTGGGTTGTTTTTTCTAAATTATTTGCATATGACATATTTTTGTCTAGCTATCTTCATTAATAATCATTTTCAAGTTTGGTGTTATTAAGGCTGCATATTTTAAAAGTTTAGTGTCTTTGGTTGTGGTTGAGTAATCTGTAATTTTGTGTTTGTTGTTTTTCTTGCTTGGGGACAAGCAAAGTTTAAGTGTAGGGGAATTTGTTAGTGTCAATTATTGCATAGTTTATCTATTTAATTTTCATAAGATTTATTAGTATTTCATTAGATTTTATTTAGCTTTTAGTTTATAATTAGTATTTTATTAGGATTTTAATTTATTAGCTTGATTTTATTTCCTTTTTAGTTTCCTAGTTAATTTATGGATTTTCATAATTTTTTGTGGGAATTTTGTTTTCCTAAAGAGTATGGGATTCAAGCCAATAATTAAGGAGCTGTTTTGTGAAGTTATTTTCCTAATTGGAGAAGGTTTTGAAGGAGAAAAAAATGTTTTGGTCCTTGAATGAATTTTGGGTATTTTTCTCTATAAATAGTGAATTTTGGCTCTAAGTTAAAGAGAGCCATTGGGGAGAACACCGCCGTTAGGGTGGAAAAACCATTGAAGAGCTCAACAAGGATGGAAGATTGAAGCATGTTTAGAACGAGTTTTATCTATTCTTTTTCTTCATTCTCTTGTTATTTTATGGGTTATTTGCAAAAAAAATCATGACTTTTAGTGGTTTTTGCAATTTTAACCAAACATTTCAATTTTGACAAAATAAAACACTAATTTACAATCTTTGGCAATTCAAATCACCAATCACAATTTTGGTTAACTTTTGCCTACCTGTCAGGCCATTGTTGGGTTAACCAACACACAACAAACTCTAGTGAAAGGTCCAGTGTGGAAGGTAGACCCAAAAAATGGCCTGACAGGCAAGCAAAAGTTAACTGGAATTGTGATCAGTGATTCAAATTGCAAAAGATTGTAAATTAATGTTTTATTTTGCCAAAATTGAAATGTTTGGTTAAAATTGCAAAAACCACTGAAAGTCATGATTTTTTTTGCAAATAACCCTTATTTTATTTTATTTTTTGTAGTTTTAAAACCATGTTTGGCTAAACTTTCTTTTAAGGTTTGGATTTGGAGTTGCTTTTTCTAGGTTGTAATTGAACACATATTTTTAGTTATTAAATTGATTTTCAGTTAATTCTTTGAGTTGTGGTTATTTTCTTGCTTTTGATTTTGGGCCCGATTGATTGCATGTTTATGGGTAGATTAACCAACTAAAGTTAGCAGAATATACTAGCTTAATACTCATAGGACTTACCCCGCTTGACTACGAGAGTAGGAGAGCTCTTCGGGGATAAAATAATTGTTAAGGAACTTAATGAGTTTTAATTAACTTCTTAATCATGAGAGTAGGTTAAACTTTAATCTTAACATTCTTAATTGAGCTCGAGGGAGTGTTTTTAGGTATTTTAGATCAATTACACTTAATTGAAATCAAAGTATTTAATGATTAAGTTGTTCATGATCGATCTAGAACAGTGAAACAATATCCAAGCTCTATATTTTTATTGATTAGTTTTCTTTCATAATTTAGTTGTTTAATTTCATATTTTATTTCTTTAATTACTGTTTGTGCCATATTTGAATTTTTTGCTGAAATATATTAAGGCCATTAAATTAATGGCCCAATTTGATTTAATTAAAATTTTAAAGCCCAAAATTAATAAAAAAACCCAGCTCATATAAGTGCTTAATATCTAAGGCAGACGATTCTAGAAGATGAAGACAACTGCTTAGACACAGCTTGGGGAAGAAGGTTACAAGTTACATCAATTTATTTCCCTAGGATGGAAGACTTTTAAAGTGGAGAATTAATTTGGAAAAGTAGCCTGCAAGTAAGAACGCCTATAAAAGCAAGGGCAAGAACACTGATAAGGAAACATTGAACAAATACCAATCATCAAATCAATCATCATTAGCAAATTTTATTTAGACAATCTTCTGCATAATTTTCAATTCTTGTTTACATCAATTTTCTTGTTAATTTCAAAGCAAAACTCATCTTTTAGCTTATACTAAAATATCAAATTAATGCAATTTCCTTTTACTATTCAAAAAAGCTCTTTTATCATTAATCTTTATTTCATCTACTTGAAATCCAACAAATTATGGTAAAGGCGTTTGGGAATCCATAATTCTTCTGAAAGAAGTCAGGTTTTATTTCGAGGAATTAATCCTCTGGCACACTCGTAAAAATTCATCAATAATCTTTCGGCACGCACCAAAAACCAAAAATTGGATAAACAATTACTTATTTGATTTGCTAGCTAGGAACATAAGTAAACAATTTGGTATTCAATATTCAATTCTCGTGGGAACGATATCTTTTGTACTACAATTTGCTATCCGTGCACTTGTGAATTTTTAATGCAATACTCAAAGATATCTAGAATGAAGAGTCATGATTGTCATGTTTTCATGTAGTGTTAAATTCTAATTGCATTCAAAGAACTTCTACCCAACATGTATGGTAGTGCCTTACAGAGTTAAGCCTTTTCTTTAAAGATTTGACATCAACAATCATCACCGCCAAAGATATAGAAAGATTGGAAACTGAAATTCCCGTAATCATATGCAAAATGGAACGTATTTTTCCCCAGTTTCTTTTATTTAATGGAGCACTTACTAGTTCACTTACCTTACAAAGTGAAGATAGCAGGTCCATTAAAATACATATGGATGTATCGATTTGAGAGGTAAAAAACAAATTTTTTTTTCCAAAATATTTAGAATTTATGTTATACAAGTTTTTTAATTCTTGTGAGGTACACAATTCATGTAGATATCTATAGAAGTTAAAGCATAATATTGAAAATAATGCAAAGGTCGAAGGGTCAATTACAAATGCATATATAGTTGAAGAATCTTCATCATTCAGTGCGCATTATTTCAATACATTAGTGCAAACATGACAAAGAAGGCTCGTACAAAATGTAGTTAAGATTGATGACTCACAAGATACTGATCTTTTATCAAATTTTAAAACATGTGGGAGATCATTAGGTGCTGCAAAAACTAGATTTATAGATGACATGGAGTATGATATAGCTCGCGCATACATACTATTGAATTGTGAAAAAGTTGAACCATATGTCAAGTACGTATATCAACCAAATTTTTAAAAATTGAAATAAAATGTTTTTCTTTAATGTGTTAAATTTTTCTTAAGGTTTTACTTATTACAATATATACGAAGCGTGATTGAGAGAATGGAATCCTTACATTTAACCAGATGAAGTTGATAAGCAATTACAAATAAAATTTACATCTTGGTTTGAAGCTTTTGTGAGTTCATTTGATTTGTTATCCAAATTGGAATATGTACAAATATATCATTTGTAAAAGTATAATAATGTACAATATATTTTTTTATAAAACAATATCGATGATAAAATGCTTAGAGATGTCCCGTTTGGACCCTTGTATAATGTAAAGTTGTATAAAGGATACTACATCAATGGATACAAATTTCACATAATTGGCCTGGGGAATATCGAATAATGAGCAATAGTGGCATTTGCATTAAAGGATATAGTCGTACTGCAAATGATATGGAATATTTTGGTCTATTGACTGACATACTCGAATTAGAATATCCTGCACTACCAACAAAGTGAACTGTGTTGTTTAAATGTAAATGGTCTGATCCAAGTTCTTATGGAACCCACATTCATGAAAAATATAGACTTGTTGATGTTCACAAGGGTCGAACATTTAATCGTCATGAACCCTTTATTTTGGCATCTCAAGCTACTCAAGTTGATTACATTTCTTATCCTTCAACTCATAGTACATTAAGTGACTAGTTAGCTATTTGTAAAGTCAAAGCAAGACATATTGTTGATGTCCCAAAAATATATATTCCTCTCCAAACACCATTTTAAAAAGATATCAGATTATATGAAATTGATAATGATCTTCACGAAGCCCCTCTATCTGTCAGGAATAATTCTATGTTGACATTGGTGACATTAGATCATCAAATAGACAATTAGTGAACTAGGATAAAGATGAAGATGATGAAGTGGAAGACAACGATACGAGAGAAGAAGAAGATGATGATGATGAATTTGAAGATGAAGATGAACATGAAAATGTAGAAAATGTTGACTATTAAGATGATGATTAACTCTGATTAATTATACAACAATAATGTAATTAATTGGCACATAATTATAATTTTATTTATTATATATGTAGGTTTAAAGAATATTAAGTGTTAAATTACTTACATTTGTATTAATTATAATTTATTTCATTAATTCAAATATGAATTTTCCACACATATAATAATAATAATAATAATAAGGGATAATGACTCTGTCAGTCCTATAAGTTATATGAAATTTTCAATTAAGTTCTATAAGTTATAAAGTTTTTAACTGAGTTCATAAATTTTTTAAAAACTTAACCATTAGTCCTCGACCGTCAAATTTAACAGAATCATGTGACGTGTCATGTTGGGATTCATGATGCAAAATGCAGCGAAAAACAAAACTTTTAACCATGAAAACCCATAACCCATATCCATGTAATTCGAATTAGATCGATTGAGAGGGTTTTCTAAAACTCACCAAGATGATTTCCAGGCAAGAACGTTAGAAAGAAGAGAGGGGGTTCACACTGGTAACACCTTACCTCGAGCTTTACGTATTCCTTTGTCAGATTGAGATGTCACCAAAAGGTCACGCCCTCTACGGTATCCACACGAACAAGGTGATCTAAAGCGGTGTTAGTGTGATAGTACCTTTGTTGTCTATCAACACAATTTTCTCTCTATCTTTTTTCCTTTTCACAAAAGAAGTGGAGGAAGAAGCAGGAAAAAGAGTAGCTTAGAAAACCAAAGAGAAAGAGATTTTTATATATACATCCTATATAAAGTTTCTCTTACCAAAACAGTTTTGGTAAGATTAGACTTCCTTTTCCACTTTGATTCTAATTCCAAATTAGAATCATTTCCTATTTATTTAAATAACTCTTACCTTAAATAAATTAGGAAATAAATAAATAAATGATAATATAAATATATACAAATATATTTATTTATGTAATCTTTCATAGAGATAATTATTTGGCTAACTAACCCAATACTGCTTTGGGCTTGTTCTAAATGTGTAACCTTGTAGGTTCAGCAACGTTGGCAGTGAGCCTAAAATTCTCATTTTAGCTCACAAGTCATAATTGGTCTCTAGCAAGACATTATGACTACCCAAGTTATGTGAAGGCCGATGATCCGACATAACCTAATACATAGTTTGTACTATAGTCATTTTGTCACATGATATCCTAATTGAACATAAAGTATGGATTATGTCATCCTTATATTGTTCAATCATATTCTTTCTCAATTCCAAGTAGACTGATATTGATAACTCTTTATCATTCTAGCATGACCATGCATTTCTCTTTAGTCTAACTCATCGAGGGGTCCACAAATATCTTCTCAAAATAACTGAGGGACAAGTTCCATTTTAACCACTCACATCCCTCACATAAACTCATTCTATATCCAATCACAACCTGTTTTACCATCCAGTTAAAGATGACGTAGGGATGTGTTAAAATATAGAACTTATCATGCAGGAAACCATGGTGATTTCAGGTCAAAGGATTCAAATAATACTACTGTGATGAAAATTATCTATACAATAATCCATGTGGTATTCTCATAGTTGGTTGATCCAGTACATCATTTCTCCAAATATATACCTATGAGTTTAACTTAATATCTCATATACATGATCAGTAGAACTTAATCACCAGTCAAGCTCATACTAGTATTTATTCATTGTTGCTCCCACAACAATAATCGACGAGGGATATTTAGATTAGAATTCAAGTATCACCTAAGAGTTTTATTATCAAGTCACGTACTTGATGATCTTAGTAGAATTAACTAATCAAAGATAATACTAAAATTAGCCAATAATAATAAAAATGTCTCTTTATTAATATAACAAAAATATGATAAAGTCAAAGTATAGCCATTACATAATTGGCCTAGGACATAACACTAATATATTATTCTTTAATTATGTGCAATACATGAAATTAATGAAAGTGAAGGATGATTTTAGACTTTTGTGTTTTTTTTAGAAAAAGAGAATAAAAAGTAAAAAATAAAGAAGGTAAGTAGTGAAAAATAAGGAGAGTAAAAATTAAAAAAGAAAAAAAAAGGAGAGGAGTCGGGAAAAAATAAAGAGAGAATAAAAAAATAAAAGAAAAAAAGGAGGAAAAGAAAAAAGGTGAAATAAATTAAAAAAAGAATAGGGAGGAAAATAAAAAACACGCCTGTGATTTTGAAAAATGGTATATTTTTTTGGCCAAAGGCATAGTTTCATTTTTGAACTTTACTCAATTAATCTTTAGTGCTCATCAACTTTTATCATGTTCTATTCAATCTTTAAACTTTTATTTTAAACCTATCTAACTCCTATAATACATAAAATTGAAGTATTTTATAAATTAATGTTAATATGGACACAAAAAAAAATTATATAAACTAAAATAATATTTAATGGAATAGAGAATATCATTAAAAATAAAAATTTTCTAACTTTTTTTGAAGAACTAAATTTTTCTAATTTTTTAATATTAATTATTAATTATATTTATATTATTTTGAAGTTAACTTTAACATTTTATGTGTTTCAAATAATTTGAAATTAAATTTTTATCCGTTTTGATATTGTATAAGTTAAATAAAATAAAAAAATAAGGTGAAAAATATTCAAAATAAAAATTTAAAAGTTGAATGAAAAGTAATAAAAATTGAAATTGTGTAAAGTTTATGGGTGAAACTATGCATTTAGCTATTTTTTTGGGTTAAAAAGGAAAAAATTGTAACTAAACCTGTAAATTATATGTATAATAATAATAATAATAATAATTAAGAAAAACAATTGGGGGAGGAGAGGGCAGGTAGTGGTGTGGTGTCGGCGGAGAAGCAAGCAGGCCCATATAAGTGGAGCGGCCTCGTACCCGTACTATCAGATTTCAGAGGCGAGTGAGAGTTGAGTATGACTTTAACTTGAGAGTTTTGACTACTGGCTCAGCTGCTGCTGGAATTTGGAATTTGGAATTTTGAATTTTGGATTGCTGCTGCCACTTACGTACTATACATTATATATTATCTATATTATTATTATTTTTTTGAACTGGATGCCATTCTGTTAATACTGATATCATTGTATTTCGTAAATATCCTATTACAAAATACAGACCTTAGTAGTACATGATCACATCTCATTTTCATTTTTTTTTTTATGAAAAAAGTTGGTCTTATTTAATTTAATTACATCATTTTTATTGAAAAAAAAAGAAAAGAAAAGAAAAGAAAAGGAGAGTTGGGTTGAAAGAGAAAGAAAAGTAATACGAAGGCAAGGAAGGAAGTGTTCACTGAAACGCAACAAACACAAAACTTACCCGAAAGAGAAGTGAATCAATCAAAGGATTTTCACTTTCTCGGCTGAGCTGAGCAGCCAAAAGAAAACAAGCAAAGTGATCAAATCTAATGATTCAATTGGATTCGATTCGATTCCTCAGCTTCATAACCATCAGCGTTAGTATTAGCATCAGCATCAGCATTGCTGCTCAAATCACTCCATTCTTCTACTCATCCAATCTATGAAGAGGCGGAGGAGGAGGAGGAGAAGGCCATTCTGATTCATTTATGCCTTTACGATTCAATTTCTATAATTGGATTTTCCTTTTTCTTTTGTTTCATACTACATTACGTTGAGATTTCCTTCATTCATCCATCCAATTCTTCCGACTGCACTTTCATGGAGTCTCGAATGGATCAGTATGAGATCATGGAGCAGATCGGTCGCGGTGCCTTTGGTGCTGCCATTCTCGTCCACCACAAATCTGAGAAGAAGAAGTACCCTTCATTTTCTCTCTCCCTGCACATATATATCTATACATAATGTTTGCATCTTCTTTTTCACTTTTCTTTTTCAATTGTTAGGTATGTTTTGAAGAAGATCCGTCTTGCCAGACAAACTGAGCGATGCCGGAGATCTGCTCATCAAGAAGTATACTGTCTCTACTCTTATTAAATCAATAATCTGCTTTTTTCCATTCCATTTCTCACTTTACATATTTTTCAATATCATATCAAATCAAACTAAATCAACAATTTTCTCTTAATGGCAGATGGCTCTTATTGCCCGAATTCAACACCCTTACATTGTAGAATTCAAGGAAGCATGGGTTGAGAAGGTACTCTTCTAGCATTTACATATTCAATGGCCTTTTTGACACTAACTCAATTTACATATATAGGGTTGCTATGTTTGCATTGTCACTGGATACTGTGAAGGTGGAGACATGTGAGTCTTCAATTATTCCTTTCTATCATTATCATTCCTCATTTCCATGATGAATTCTCATTGCTCTTTCTCTCTCTGTTTTTACAACCTTCCTCACAGGGCTGAATTAATGAAAAAGTCAAATGGTGTATATTTTCCTGAAGAGGTACTTTCCCTTTCCTCTTCCTCTTCCTTTTTCCTCGTTATGGTCGTACATCTAATTTCACTTTCTTTTTCCATTTCTATTGCTGCTTTTTCTCCAAAATTTCTCAGAAACTCTGCAAGTGGTTTACCCAATTACTCTTAGCTGTTGAGTATCTGCATGCTAATTTTGTTCTGCATCGCGACGTCAAGGTTTGTGAATTAGTCTCTAGAATATTTGTTTGCTTTTGAGTTTCATCTGATGCATTTCTATATCTTTGGCCCTTAATAACTTAGCTGCTCTCTTTGCAGTGTTCCAACATCTTTCTTACCAAAGAACAGGATGTTCGTCTTGGTGAGTTTCTTTTGGTCACATGTACTTATCATTTAATTGCGTTTTGGCTGCTTTGTTGATTTTTATTTTCTTTTTCATATTTAGGGGATTTTGGACTTGCCAAGACTTTGAAAGAAGACGACTTGGCATCATCGGTAAATGAGTTTTTTTAACTCATTGCCAGGAAGATGAAATCCTTGCAATTGAAACTACACAGAGCTATAGGAAACATAGATGCTAAACAATTCTTGTTTTCAAAGGTTTTCGCAACATACTATTTCTCTTTCTAAGTGCACTTGAAATGCATACTGACAAACTTTAGTTGTTTCAATCATTACTTCAGCTTTTCAAGCATTATGAATTAAGCTACAACGTGTGTATGATGTATCCTCTTTGAGAACTTAAATAAAATCTTGTTAAGAAAAGAAAATCCAACA